>JACEEZ010015647.1:105000-170000 GCA_016584305.1 Chionoecetes opilio
GTGCCGTGTAGTAGTGTAGTACATGTAGTGCCCGTGTACCTTAGTACGATTAGTCCCTTTTGTAGTCGCTGTATAGATGTATGCCGCTTAACCTGTATCGAGTAGTGCCTTTGTATACCGGGTTACGATGTATATGGGTAGCTAGTGTTGGCTAAGGTCGGCAAGTAAACCCCCCTCCCCTTTGACACTAAATGGCTTGATGATGATTTTTTTGGGGTTTGCGTTTTATAACTATGTGGTTTAACAGTTTTCCGGAAGAGAAAAAAAAGGAAAAAATTGCAGGCTGGCCTTTGAAATGTTACATTTTTAGGGGGGCTCAAGGGAGAAAAGTAACGGGAACTACCAGTGAGGTCCCCCGGGCCTTTTGTACTTCCTTATTTTTTTTATTTTCTTATGTTCTTATGTGCCGAAACCTTCATCAACACACAGAATCCGAACACAAAAAAAGAAAAAAAAAATTTATAAAGGGAAAATAAAAGGCTGAGTGTGTGTTATTTAAGTGTTAAGTGATATTCTTTAAATTTTTTTAAACAAAATTTAGCCTTTTTATTTTTTTTTAAAAGGCCCCGTTTCCCTTTTCTGAGCTCACCCTCTTTAAACCGGGAGTAAAAAACACTCAGCGCTCAGACTTAAATGGCTCATCTCCTGCATATTTATTTTTTTTACAGCAACGAAAAGTAAACGAAAAAACTTTTGAGGATTTGTCTCGAGGATTGCCCTGTTCTCTAAAAAAAATGGGGATGACACTAAGGGAGGAACATAATGGCACAAAAAAGAAAACAAAAGGGAGGAGTAAATTTGGGAAACAATAGGGGGATAAATAATGGTAAAATAATGGAGGGAAATATGGTAGCAATAATGGAGGAGTAAATGGTAACAATAAGGAGGAGTAATAAGGGTGCAATAATGGGGGAGAAAAATAAGGTAAAAATAATGGGGAGTAAATATGGTAACAAATGGGGGAGTGGCGGGGGCCCGGGCATCACGCTAACCATATTACTTTGAATATTTCTATGTCACGACGGGAAATATTTGTGATTATCTTTTCTATCTGTCAGGAAAGGGTACTATTCTATTGTGCCGAAAATCTTTTGGGGAAAGATCGAAAAATCTGATGAGCGAGACTTTTAAAGAGTCGCTCGTGGGGTACTTTGTAAAATCCCTTACTAAAGCCCAGATAATTTATAAAACCCTTATCTTACTCCCGTCTCAAACTTTCCTAAAAAAACTCAAAAATTGGTGAGCCCTGACCCCCCTTGGGTGACTCCTTTTTGTAATCATGATCAAACTTGTTTTCTAATGCCTCAAATGTTTTTTAAAAATAATTCCCAAATAATTTACCCACCCTGATGTTAGACTTAGGGGCGATAATTTACTTTATCCTCTGTCCCCCTTCTAAATTGGAATTTTTCCTTTTCCTCCACAATAATGGCCATCGCCTACTCACCGTTTCCAAAAAATTGCCCAAACGACTCCTAAAAACCTCCTTGCAGTGGGTTCTCCCCCTTTTAATCCCTGGGATCATTATCTGGTCCTGGCGATTTAAACTCTCATTTTTCTCTCCCCTCTTCCACCATTTCCCAATTTCCATATTTTTGGGTTTTTCTCCTCATGTTCCTTTGAACATCTGTTTACTATCGGTATCGTCTGTTACCTCCTCTGTAAAAACACTTAAAAAATATCATTTAGACTTTTTAATATCCTCATCCGTATTTAAACCTCCCCTGCCCCTGCCCCTTACGGCCCCAAACTAACCCCCTTTTTTTGGGTTTTTATACCTATAGAACCCCTTTGGGTCATTTTTTCCCCTTTCCCTCTATTTTTAACTCATAATTGTTTTTAGCACTCTTAATTTTCTCACTGTCCTTCCCATCTCGTATACTGTTCATTGCTTCCATCCTGCCTTAATTTTTAAAAATGTTTTTTTTTACTCCAATGTTTTTTTAAAATTAGTGGTCATCCTTTTAAATCACTCTTTCTGGCCCTAGTTCCCTATAAGGAAATTTCTTTTCGTCCGTCAATTATATTCCTTAAAATGGGGTAAAATCCCCCTCAGCCCGCCCTCATTCCTGTCAAACCGCCTTTAACCTCCAGGTCCCCTTCCTAATCCTTCATAATTGGCCTTTTCCCAGCTGTCATCGCCCTGCATTATTCGGAAAAATTCTTCCCCTCATCCCACACCTTTATTAAAAACCTCCGGGTTGTCTTTTTTAACCCTGCATAATTGGGGCCTTTCTGAAATTGGGTATTCTATTTTTTATTCCCCTTTAATTTCCAACTTCCCATTTTAAGCTAAAACTGATCTCTAAAGGGCCCTATTATCTAACTTTCCACCGACCTCCACATCTGTAACTAAAATTTTCTCTATTTGTCAGCAAAAGATCTAGAAAAATTACTCCCCCACTAGACTCCTTATTCTTGCTTTGGAAGTTTTCCTGGATTATATTTAACAATTCATTTCGTCGCTGTCCCTATGATTAAATCCCGTCTATTTCCCAAGATTAAAAACCCCACCCGAATAGTCGATTATATCTGCGGGCCCTTTTTTATTTTTTTCCCCTTGGGCTGAATCCTCTTTACATAAGTTTGGAGGCTATACCTACCCCAAAACCCTTTTCTCAGTTCCCTCCGTAAACCCCTACCCAATAGACCATGCTTCATCTGTTTTTATAACATTACACTGGCAAAACATATTTTGGAAAAAGGGTTTTTAAAAAAAATTCTAACTGATTTGGGGTGCTGATTAGAATATGAACTCAATTTTGTCTATCACTCAGGATTTCGCGATATAGCATTTTTTTTTTTGATAAAAAAGACTCACAGCTAATATCGAAGGTTTCAAAAAAAAACAGTAATTTTTTTGTAAAACATTTTGTATATTCTTAATCAAGGAAATTTAAAAGATTACGAAGTCCATGTACAAGTAATCAAAAATGTGACGTTGAAATAAAAAATTAACATAAATATATATGGTGCACAATCAATGGGAAGTAGCATTAGTGAATTTTTTTTTTTTTGGCTGTCTCTGATTATACACTTCGGTTGTCTCTCTCAAGCTCCCGCAAAATCCGCATCTATGTGATTTTCCCCCCGCCTTGATACCGTTCTTTCCATTGTTTTAATGTCCTGATGATAACGCTCCCCTTGTTCCCCGCTCCATCCCCAAGGTTTCCGGAAACTTTTCCAAAAGGGTGTGTAAAAATGAACTTGATATCATTCTACACCAAAAATCTCGCAGGCTCATTATAGCTCTTCCCCAATCTTTCATAGTTTCTGCTTTCTTATTTTTTAGAAAATTCTTTTACCACATTACAAAAAGCTTCCAAGCTCTTTCTTCTGTCTCATTCATTGATGTGATAAAAATTTTGGGTCTCTCATTTGTGTTTTTTTTGAGGTCCATCAAAATTTCCAGCCTTTTTCTTCTCTTCACTAAGACCCGGAAAAATTTTAACATATAGCTGAAACTTCCCCACTGTGATCAAGAGCTTTACGACTGTTCATCAAACCAAGTTTTATGTGCAAGGAGGAAACATCTTCTTCCTATCCACTAAGGGTCATTGATGACAAAATTTTTATCGCCAGATGCCAACTCTTCGCTGAGGCCATTATTTTTTTACCAATCTCTGCTGTGCTCACTGTCCCCTAACACAGAAAACAGGGGATTTTGTGTAAACCCCCCTTTCTGACCTAAAAAAAGTTAACCTTTTCAAATCGACACAAAATTAAAACCCCCATGAACATGATATTGCAACCTCTCTAGGGCAATCTTGAGTTGTTTATTCTTCTTTAAGGGTTTTTCAGAAAAACCTATTGGTACAAGCCATACTTTTTTTCCATTGGTAAAAGAACACTTTCAAACTTTTTTGGAATGTCAAAAAAACCCCCAATCCCTTTAATCATTGCTACAGTCCCCTAAAAAAAAGTAGCCCTTTTTACATCATACAAAAGCAAGCTCCTCTGAAAGGAATACTTACGCATTCTGCTTCCCTGTACGATAAAAAGAACACCTGTGCCGGGGTTTTACATTCGATTCTTGCATCTTTAAGACAAAATTCACAGACTCTTTTGGTAGTAAAAATCTCTAACCAATCATTTTAAAGCAGACTGATAAAAAGAATTGGTTTGTCACAATCTTCATCGATGGTGAAAAAAACTGTAGTGTCTTCTTCATCAGTGGGAGCAGGTGACAAGATCTGTTTTTATCATTTTTTTTAAGCTCATAATATTGGTACAGGTTTTCTTCACTATGGGGGAACTGGGCGAATAGCTGAAGGGATACTTTTGGGGTTTCAAATTTTCTTGTTTTTCTTATTGAAAACCTTTTACATTGACAAAGGGGAATAGCAGTCATCTAAATGATTCTTGGTTCTCTCCAAACCTAGGCACTCCAAAATTAAGTTTTCCTTCTTTCCTTGAGACCATGTCTCAAAGTCTAACACAGGTTTTTTCCAAAATTTGTGGGAGCCCCAAGCTTTTCTTGGTCTCCAAGTGGGACTTTGAAGTACGCAAAATACACCCTTTAAAAAAGTAGTAATGTTGCGCCTTGATCTTCAAAAAGCTTCCCCAATTAGCAAAATATATTTTGGGTCATTTAGCACTTTCTTCTGTGGATGTAAGGCCCTTTTTTAGAGCCCCACCCAAAAGGGACAAATAAAAAAAAAGAGTTGTTAGCTCCTAGTTGTTCCTTGAATTTTTCTAAAACCCAACCACCTACACCTTAGGGATTGTTTCCAAAAAGAAAAAAAACAGGGGAAAATACAAAAAATAACCAAATTTAAAGTAAATTCATAATAAAAAACTACCGCGGACGATTTTTGTGCAAATTAAATGGTTTTTTTTTACTTTCGTATCATAAAAAAATGGGAATGTTGCTGTTCAAAGAAAAAGAAGATATTCTCCATTTATTGGGAACTGAAATTAAAAATAAACCATATAAATCCGGCCCCTTTTTCTACACTACTCAATAGAAGGATAAATTTTTCTTGAAATTCATGAAAATAAAATATATACCTAAAGCGCAAAAACGTGATGTGATAGAGAAAATATAAGATCAGATTTGAATTCAGCACCCTCAAATTAGTCTAAAACTGTTCTTAAATTCCATGCCAGAACTTGTTTTTTTGTTGTTGTTGACCAGTGTTATTAACACAACACTGCAATGCATCTCTTGCATAAAGCGCAACTCCTCCACCTCGTCTGCCTACTCTGTCCTTGTGAAATAACTTATACCCAGCTATCTCGACTTCCGGATCAAATACCTCTCCTGACATATCCAACCATGTTTCTGTTAATGCTATTATATCAAAATCCTCTACACTATTTATTCCTCTCAGGAAATCTATCTTGTTTAAAATACTCCTACAGTTTGTTTAGTAAACCTTCAAGCAACTCCTCTTTTTTTTGTCCATTTTCCCTTTATCTTTAACTAAACCCCTCCTCTCTCTCTTCTTACAAATCACTTTAGCTCCCTGCCTTCTGAAACTCCTCCTAGTGTGGCAAGTTTCCCTTACCCCGACCCCCGTGTCTACTCCCCGGTTCTCTATCTTAAAAAAGCCTGCAGTGCACCTACCTCCCTTTCAAGGGATTCAGACAAGATCTGAACTCCTTTCCTCGAAAAGTGCACCCCGTCCCTGCGGTAGAGGTGGTTATGCCCGAGAAAGAGGTCCCAGCCGTCTACAAAGGCCCAACCATTGGCTTTGCAATGAAGTGCCAGCCGGCAATTCAAAGCAATAGCCCTGGAGTACCACAAGTCGTCAACAAAGCGTCTTGGAAGGACACCACACACCACAGGGAACCCACCCGTCCCTAACTTTACCTACAGCTTCCTTGAACCGCCGTAGCAATTCCTCATTTCTTACACACTCAACATCATTTCCCCCAGCACTCAGGCAGACGATGGGTTTTTCCCCTTGATCCGCCATGCACTCAACTATCTTGTCACTAACATAACCTATCCCCTTCCCTGGGTAACTCACCGACTTCATGTGCATCCCTTCCCTGTCACAGAACCTGCTGTCGAGATGCCTAACCTGACTGTCACCAACAACCAAGATTTTACCTTCGGGTGATGATGTATCGTCTACCGTCCTTATCTCCCTCCGTATCTTCCTCTTGCAGCCCCGAGAGTGCCTGAAATGCGTTCGTGCACACAACATGGTCATTGTTTACCTTTTTCTTCTTTGGGCGTGTTCCACTGTGCTCAACTACCTGCCATTCACCATTCCTTGGTGACTTACTAGAGACCACTCCTTTAGTAGTAGCACAAGGCACGTCTCCCTCTGGTACCTTTCCAGGTACATCCCTCACATGTGCCTCTCCACTCACTCCTCCTCCACACTTAAGAGAATCGTATCTCTATCTCTTGCTTCCTTACCACGCTTTTCAAATTGTTCACTTCATTTACGAAGTACCTTTTCAGACCATCGATCGCCTCCAGAACAGATTTAAGCGCCACACCACACCCTTCACTACACTCGACCCTTCTCTCTCCCTCAACCACACTCGCTTTCATCTCAGCCTCCTTCACTACTACCACACTACCACTCTCCACCACAGCAGAAGCACTCGGAGCCACTTCTCTACCCTCCTCGACCAAAACACTCGCGGCGCTAATCCCTTCTGCAGCTGACATCTTGACTCAGGTCTGACCTCACTAGACATACTCCCACGCAGCTTGTTAGGAGCACGTCCTGCCTCAGCCAAGTCCACACCTCAACTAAAGCATGCATCGGGCCCAACTTACACATAGGAGTGGCAACATTTGGCCATAACATCACACAGCACTATAGGGGACAAATAATCGCTGCCAGTTGATAATTTTAAGTATTTTTTTATTTTAAGTTTTGTATAAATCTAACAACTTTAGCATTTCAAAATGTGAAATGCAATCTTTAGCAAAAATAAAATAAATGCTGACATTTGCTTTCCTGACCCCATTACTTCATCACTTCAGAGAAGGACGTAGAACCACAATATCTTATTGACGGAGATGCCCGCTTTCTGGCTGTATATAATGTATGTACTGTATTGTGTAGATTGCCTTAAGCTGCCTTTCTGATATCTTAAAAGCTTTACACATTCACAAAAAAAAGTTTACAAGAAGCACAGAGTTCTTCCATTCAAACCAGAATGGATGTCGTATGCAAACCAATACATTGCATCCCAACCCGAGCTTTAACGCATCGGATCCCTGGAATACACCTTGTACCAAATACCATAGCACAGCACTTGGTCAATGCCATTATGCCTGAGTGTAGTAATACTTTTTCATATGTCAGTCAGTGGTTGAACTACTGCTGAATAAAATTACTTATTAAGCAATAAGTTTTGTCTACGCTTTCAGGGATGATATCCTTGCCTCGGGTACAGGGAATGAGGGCGAGGCTCTAATAATATATGAGAAGTGTTTCAGTAACTGTGCATATAAACCAGGGTAATAATAAAAATGTCTTGTATCAATGAATATCTGGAGTAAAGGAACAGTTAGAGGTCCAACAGAGTATTTATACATTAAATAATTCCAGATATGCAATCGTGTAGAACACACAAAAAGATGAATTTAATGAATGAATCATCAAATATAAGCTGAATAAAGGAAAAGCAATGGGAATGAACAAGAATAAAATTAATTCTTTGAGCATAAACCCCATTCTCAAAATCAAAAGCTTGCGCAGTTCAAGCAAGACAAGGGTTGGACTTCAAACTAACAATTTTGAGTGGATCCCTTCAGAGGGAAGATGGACAATTCATCACAACTATTTAAAAACTAGCATCAATATTTTTGCCTTTACCAATAGCAAACTCAGAGCGCCTGTGTGATTACTAGTTTGGTATATAAGATAAATGCAAAAACTTGAAATGTTTTTAGCACCAAACATCTAATTCCATATTGCTACCATAAATATAAAGAACATGACAGAGTTATTATGCTTTGTTATATATTGACTGATGCCCACTTCCTATTTCTTATATTTGTCAATACATAAACTTCTCCCTTCATCAAATCATCGCATGCCTCTCTTACCAAGTAGTTAGTTACACTTGCCCTGGATGACAACGAGCACAGAGGTGGGAGTGGTGCTTCAGCCACCCATCCCTTCATACTTGTGGCTTCATGTGTACACCCTCTATGTGGTTATAGTCTATTTTATTTATTATGGTCAAAATGCACTAAGGAAGCCACGCCCCCTGCCTGGCCCTCTATTCTACGGGGCAGCTGATTGGTGCATTCCTCGTATCATCACTACCAATCACAATATCTTCACTACTTAACAGCGCGTGACCACTGGACAGCAATCTTCACTACAGAGGGTGACAAAATCAAGAATCCCTCTGTAGTGAAGATTGCTGTCCAGTGGTCACGCCGCTGTTAAGTAGTGAAGATATTGTGATTGGTAGTGATGATACGAGGAATGCACCAATCAGCTGCCCCGTAGAATAGAAGGGCAGGCAGGGGGCGTGGCTTCCTTATTGCATTTTAACCATAATAAAAAAAATTGACTATAGTGTTGTGGGAGACTTGTAACCTAGCCATTCCTGGGTAGGTTACAAGGTGGGGAAGCCTTCATAAAACTGAGCTCACAATTAAACATCAAGCATGTGTCCTCTACATCAAGGATCAAGACCCTCACCAATCTTCATCAATATGAAACAAATTCAAGCTTCAATAATCGCCGATACTTTTCTTCAAACTTGACTCAAACACATGCATTGAATTTTCTTTGTTTTCTACATAAAGGAATGAATACACATTTCTCCTTGTTAAACAATGGTGAACTTATGTCTGCATTGAATGCTAACAAGATTGCCAGCTAGGACATCTAGACCATCAATCACTGCCAACTATGAACCATTCTTCACACACAGGCCTTAGATGGATTAATAATAAAGAACATGCTGTTTATATAACCATCTCAATTTGCCTTCTAATTATCTGGTCTTCCTACAAACTTGCATCTATAAGTTATATCTTTCTTGATGTTTATTACAGCACTCGTTCAGTGCAAAAGACGAATTTTGAGACATGGATATTTCTTTATTCTGCTCTATATCTAACTTCAAAACTTAGACAAGCAGGGTTCACTATTAGATGCCAAGTAGAGGCGCAGACCATCCTGTCCTAACATGCACCAACACAATTCTTCACATAATTAGTGGATCTGTAGTTTTCACCTATGGAAGACAATACAACAGCATAGGTTTGGAAATAATTTACAAGTAAAATACATCCATGCTTACTTAAAATTCCAAATTTGCTGTCACTCCTCACATCAGTAGTGTAATTTCCTTTTGCACTAATAGTACACGCCCACGTGCGCGCACACACACACAACACACACACACACACACACACACACACACATGGGGCCCAGGCAGCCAAAATTGCCAAGTGCTACTGTCCCCGAGGGAGCTACTACATTACCTAGTATATATAGCATTGGCCTAGACCTCAGTGTCCTGTTCTGGTAGTATCAAATAGAAAGAGGTTGACCATACATTAGGTGAGATATATATATTTGAGTTGAAATAGGTGAGCGTCTGGCCATGTTTATACAACATGGTGGAGGCTGAAAAGGTATCAAAGGGCTCTGTAAAGTGCTAATATGTCATTTGATGAAGAGGTCATCAGTCCAGATTTCAAGATAAGGGAGATAATTACTGAGTTCATGAAATGTGAGTTCTTTATTAACCCTTTCACGCACGGTGACGCCGATCGCGTCAAAACGGGCCTGTCTGCAATCTGAGCTTTTGACACGAATTGCGTCAAAAAAGTTAAAAATTCCCAAAAAATAAAGTATTTATTAGAATTGCGTCAAAATGTTCTGCGTCAAAGATCCAACCTAGACCTATAAAATAAACTAATTGTCAACTCTCTCGTGTGAGTGGATGGGAAATGATAAGGGTTTGTGTGTCAGTTTCCACTCAGCAGGCAGCCTGTGCGCGCGAATTGTCGTCCCTTTAAAACGTGTCCTGAGCTGGCCATATGGCCATATGAAAATTATAATGGTAGCGTTGGAATCCTCAAAAAATCCGCTTTTATTGGCATAAAACCATAAAAAGTTGACTCAGGAAGTTTCGAGCTACGAAGTGGTGAACGTAAGTATTTCTTATTTCTCTTTACTCAATATTTTTTCGGAGTCTGTAAATTCTGCTATTTATTTACATTTCTTGTTATTTTTTACTTTCATAAGGCAGAATAATTTTTTGCAAAACCAATGATATATAATAATGCCAGGAAAAAAAGAATACACGTTGGTGAAATTGATAACATAAAAGAATTATTCACCGCACAGTCTGGCCATTTCACGGGGCCCCTTAGGGAGCATAAGACGGATGTTGCAGTGGACGGAAAACTTATTAAACTTTTCGTGCAGTGAAAGGGTGATGCAAAACCAAGAAGAATCCCTGGAGACGCAAGGTAAGAAGACAGAAGAATATAAGCGTACTGCCATGAATGAAAGGTGCAGACATAAGGTGACCAGAGTGCTGCTTTTAGGCCTGACAGTCCCGCTTTTGAAGCTTTTGTCTCGCCTTCTTATATTTAGTAAAATGTCCTGCTGCTTTTTTTCTGTTTGCCCTGCTTTCCATGCACTAAATTGTTCCACTTTAATAAACATAAGAGCATAAGAAAATAAGGAAGCTACAAGAGGCCGTGAGACCTACACGTGGTAGTTCCTGTCACCTAACACTACCTACATCCACCTTTCATCCCCATCCATGAACCTATCCAGCTCCCCTTTAAAGCTCCCCATCCACCCATTCCATTATATTAATGGAATACTGATATCTTATTAAACTTAACAATTTCACCTGCTGTTAACTTAACCCCTTCACGCCCAGATCTTTCCATTAATAAATAAAATAGTCTGTTGTTAGCCATAAAATTACTAAAAGTAACTTAATATAACGAATTAGCTAGTGGACAAGGATACTAAACGGGTCATATCTATAAAACATTGCTCATAGTCACTAAAATAGTCTAATGGTGACCAAATTACAATGGATATAACGTTCTGGGCCTCAAGGGGTTAATAGTGTACTCGTGCCTCACCCTTACGTCATATTATATAGGTTCGGAGTTCGTTTGAGATGTCTCTCACCGAATCACCGTCCAACAGCCTAGCTCGGGGGGGCGGCATTAGTGTTTGATTAGCAGCCTTGCATGAGGCGCTGCCAGTATGTCACTGTCACTCGCTGTGAGTCTAAGGGAAGGAAGGCTAAGGGAATTACAGTTCAGACTTTTGATTAATATGTCAGAGAAAATGCACATTCAATGACCATTTACAGTTTTAGCTTCAAAAAATCTGGTCACATTATGTAAACAACAAAATACGTAGGCGTACAATGGAACAAGGTAGTAATTGTAAGAGAATGAAAGCCACACTGGAGGAATTGTAAAGAGATGTGATGAAAGTAAAGAGAATGAATGACGACCATGTAGAAGAAAAACAAGGCTAAGGGGAGAAGACAAGGAAGAAAAGAATAACGATCTGCCGAGAGCTTGAGACATAAAACAAGTCTTGACGATAAAGATGCAGAGGTCAGAGGTCAGAGGAAAGCCAAAAGAACATGGCAGGAATCTAGAAAGCACAAGAAAGATGTAACATGAAACAAGAGTACAAGGAGACAGATCGAAGGAGAAACATTTGGGAACCAGATCGTAAAGACTAGCTGGAGTAAGAGGTGATCAATGGCACTGGAGAAGAGTTGGAGAAGGGAGAGGAGAGAGACTGGAGACTTGGAGACTTGGAGAAGGGAGAGGAGAGAGACTGGAGACTTGGAGACTTGGAGAAGGGAGAGGAGAGAGACTGGAGACTTGGAGAAGGGAGAGGAGAGAGACTAGAGACTTGGAGACTTGGAGAAGGGAGAGGAGAGAGACTGGAGACTTGGAGACTTGGAGAAGAGAGACTGGAGAAGTTAATAAGAAATGTAGTGCACGAGAAAAAATGTGCCATTGTGTATGGAATGAAAGAAAAGCATAACCTAGAGTCTATTTTTTTGAACGAGGCAAAAATTCATGCCCCCTTGCTGCTTCCTGACTGATATTTGATGCCAGGAGAAGGGAATACTACGCTTCTTCTAACTGTCAGCTGTATTTCATCATAGTTAACCCTATTATCAGGTAAACAGAGGCATCATTTTAAGCATGAGACCTTCAGATAACATGGAATTTTTGCCTTGTTAAAAAAAATTGACTATAGTGAGGACTTCAAAGGATAAGGAAGAGGCTGATAAGATGAAAGAGCTGGTCAAAAGTTATCAATGAAGATGATACCCTGAAAAAAATGAAGTAAAGTATGTGGAAGGTGGAATGGCAATCAGAATTAGATGAAAGTCACAGACAGCAACTACCGAGCTGCTATACAGAATTGAGAAACTAATCGAGACCGAGACCCGAGTCAAGATGTCGGCTGCAGAAGGGATTAGCACCGCGAGTGTTTTGGTCGAGGAGAGTAGAGAAGTGGCTCGAGTGCTTCTGCTGTGGTGGAGAGTGGTAGTGTGGTAGTAGTGAAGGAGGCTGAGATGAAAGCGAGGTAGAGAAGTGGCTCTGAGTGCTTCTGCTGTGGTGGAGAGTAGTAGTGTAGTAGTAGTGAAGGAGGCTGAGATGAAAGCGAGTGTAGAGAAGTGGCTCTGAGTGCTTCTGCTGTGGTGGAGAGTGGTAGTGTAGTAGTAGTGAAGGAGGCTGAGATGAAAGCGAGGGTAGAGAAGTGGCTCTGAGTGCTTCTGCTGTGGTGGAGAGTGGTAGTGTGGTGGTAGTGAAGGAGGCTGAGATGAAAGCGAGTGTAGAGAAGTGGCTCTGAGTGCTTCTGCTGTGGTGGAGAGTAGTAGTGTGGTGGTAGTGAAGGAGGCTGAGATGAAAGCGAGTGTAGAGAAGTGGCTCTGAGTGCTTCTGCTGTGGTGGAGTGGTAGTGTAGTAGTAGTGAAGGAGGCTGAGATGAAAGCGAGGGTAGAGAAGTGGCTCTGAGTGCTTCTGCTGTGGTGGAGAGTGGTAAGTGTAGTAGTAGTGAAGGAGGCTGAGATGAAAGCGAGGGTAGAGAAGTGGCTCTGAGTGCTTCTGCTGTGGTGGAGAGTGGTAGTGTGGTGGTAGTGAAGGAGGCTGAGATGAAAGCGAGTGTGGTTGAGGGAGAGAGAAGGGTCGAGTGTAGTGAAGGGTGTGACATTGAAGAGTACAAAATGGTATAAATTAATATGAACGAAGAAGAGAGGGCAGAATATAATGATTTGTTGATTATATTGAGAAGCAAATGGCAGGAGGACGGAGGAAGAGAAGTACACTCGACCCTCGATTTAACGGCCTAAATGGGGAATTGAAGTGTCTGTTGCTTGGTATTCATTTATTTATATATATATTTATAAGAACACCAACATGCTGTCCATTAATTACCTTCGACGGCGAGTGCATCTGAGGACACAAGAGGGGCAGCATGATCTTTTGATAACAGGCACCCCTATAAAAATCCTGCCTGCGCCACCACGGGCGAGGACGAACCATTGGAGCCCTCGAGTGAACCTCCGCGACCTACCATCCGAGCCCTGGAGGTCACTGCCTACAGGCGCTATAGGTCGAAATGAAAAATATATATATATATATTTGCTACGAACTTTTCTTTTTGAATGGATTTGGTCCGCTTGTCCGGTAGCAGATGGAGTCCGTAAAATCGAGGGTCGTGTGTACTGGCTTTATTGGAAACTGAGGAATGGAATGACGAGAAAATGGTACCTGGATTAGAGCCTAGACCAAAAGGAGGGACAAAAGTCTATAGGTAATGTACGCACAACACTAATGCTGGTGGAGTCATCCCTAGAAAATTGGAATTATATCAAAGATTATATCAGAGAAACAGCTCGACCTAGTGCCTAACGGAAACCAAGTTAAAAAAGGATATTAAGATCAACAAAGATAAAAATGGCAGTTATGACACATGAGGGATTGATTGATTGAATGCTAAAAAGGGAAAATGTGCCAGACATCGGAGGTCATATGGCACTATGGCAAAGCATAATGAAGGGTCAGGGTCACAGAGAAAGAGTGAAACGGTGAGGGGAGGGGGAAAGGAATGGAACGTTATAGTACAGGTTGAAGTTCCCAAACTCGGCATCCCAAGACTCGGCAACACCCAAAACTCGGCTATGGTTCCGGATTTTCCAAAACACGGCAGAACACCCAAAACCCGGCGCGTAGTTGCCGGGTCGGCCGCTAGGTGCCACCACACTAGGCCGCTTGGTTTCTCCCGCCGATTTGTTTGTTGTTATTGTTCAGTGGTGTTGTGACTGTAGAGTTGTGTACACTGTTATTTTGTGTACTTCTACAGGTCTGTTATTAGTATTATGGCTCCCAAACGTCCAGGAACACCTACTGGTGGAAGTGAAAAGAAAAGGAAGAACAATGTGTTAACTATTTCTGAGAAAATTGACCTTTTGAAGAAGTTGGATGGCTTTTTTTCCCCTTAATATATCTACGTTCTAAAAGTCGGAAAATTCCATTACTCGGCTCGGCGCTGGTCCCGAGGTTGCCGAGTTTGGGAACTTCAACCTGTAGTAGGGTTAGATCAGAGGAAGGCTGTGTATTTGTTGGGGGAAGGAGGTCATAAAATGGGAATTGGAACAGGGGGGTGAGTAAGGAAAGTTTCTGTGAGGCAGATAACTGGAGGCTTATAGCAAGAAATCAGGAGGCAAAGGTCTTATCTGTGGGATCAGAAGTCGTGAATGTTCCAATGAAGAACAGACAGAGTGTGGAGGCTAGCGGGTGATGATAGTCGGAATGGTGGCGTCCGGAGTAGAGGGGTTAGCAGGACCAGGGAGATCAGGTGGGGGATCAAGTGTAGTAGGTGAAGTACAGTCAGTAGGGTCAGGGGGGCGAGGGGACAGGGATGGGGATTGTTCAGACGAAAGGGAGTCTTTTGTGCAGCCAGGAGGGAGGGGCAAGTTAAGAATAGACTGAACAGCGGGACGGTCAGAGGTAGTAGAAGAAGAGGGGGAGGACATAGGGTGATCAGAGGGAAGCGGGAAAGGGTGCAGCGGGGAGAATGATGGAGGAGGAGGAGCAGGGGGGAAGTTGGGAGTCAGAAGGAGGAGGAGGGGTAGGCGGAAGGTGGGAGGGAAGAGGATGTATCTCAGCTGAGACTTTGAGGGTTGAGAATGAAGGTGGGGATGATGAGGCGGTTTGTGAAGAGGGTAGAGGGGTCATGTCTTGAGGCTGAGCGAGGTACTCCTCGATCATTGCCATGGTCTCAACTGGAGAGTCAGGACGGGAGACCTGGGAGGCACAGGGTTTCTTAGTAGATGTAGAAAGTGGGGTGTGAGGAACTGAGGAGGGAGAGATAGTAGGTTTTGGGGGGAGGAAGGGGAAGAACGTTTAGGTCGTCTGACAAGAGGAGTCCGAAGGATGCGTGGAGGAAGGGGTGGGGGATCGAGGAAGGAGTAGAGATCGGAGTATCTGGACTCAGGACATAAAAAGAGTTAGCTAGGGAGAGAGAGGAGAGAGAGGGGAGAACAGGAGGAGTAAAGGAGGGAGGAGGAACAGGGAAAGAGAGGGTAGGAGAAGTTGTAGTAGGGGATTTGAAAAGTGGGATTGGAAATAAGCTGGGAGACGGGGGTTGGCGAAAAGCCTAGGCGGCGAGCTTCTTGGCGGGCTGCCCATAAAGTGAAGCCCTTCTTAAATCTGATGGATGCCACTTCCAATTCAAAGTGGTAGACAAAGCCCTGTAGAAGACATTGTGGGAACCACCACAGTTTGCACAAGTGGGAGATGTAGCAGGACATGTGGAACGAGCATGGCCAGGTAGAGCACAAAAACGGCAGCAGGACTGGCACTGGCGAGGAGTAGGGTGGTAAGGTTTAACAGAGTAGTGGACCCCGGCAACATAAATGCTATCAGGGAGATCTTGCCTTTTGAAAGTGACTTTGGTAATGTTGGTAGGGGACTTACGGCAGCCCCGGGGTGGGATGGTGTAGCAGTAAACTGCAACGGCATCATAATCCTCTGCCAAAAGGTCGGGGAGGACATCGCGCACTCGGACCCTTCGGTGTCATCGACGGGGCAAGAACGCGGGGGGATGGAAACTGCTCCAGTGCAGGTGTTAAGAGTTATGTCGGGCGTGATGCAGGAGTTGCCGTCGAGGTCTTTAAGGTTGAGCACTGCATGAGCTTGGGCCTCGGTGTCAACAGTCACCAGGCGGAACCGGTCGGGGCGGGTACGGAATGCAACTTTGCCTACTTGCCGTTGGAGGCATGCCGTGAAACGTAGGGCGTTAGCAGCGTAAGGGGCGGTGCTGGGGACGATGAAGAAACAGTCCCACTTTGCAGGACCAAAAAGAGTTTCGAAAGAGGGGCGAGGGAGAGAAGTAGATGTGCGTGGGTGTGTGGAAGAGCTGACCGTGCGGACTGTAGGTCTCCCGGAGGGAGAAGGGTTGTAGGGTGCAAGAGTAGCTACACAGGATGAGGAGGAGGACAAAGAAGGTTGGGGAGGAGGAAGGGTAGAGGGATCTGGAGGGGAAGAGCAGGGAGGCAAGGATGGAGAAGGTATGGAAGAGGTAGTGGGTTTGTGAGCTGGAGTGTGGCCTGGTGCTGAGGATGGATTCTTGATCTGGCTAGGGGGCTCAGGAGCACTAAGTGACTCCGAGGGTCCAGTTTGGGGTACGGGCAAATCAGTATTCTGGGCCGTAGTCAAAAGAGGAGCATAGGTCGGTAAACCAGGGGGATCCGTAGGGTCATTTGGTAGAGGGACCGGCCCTGAAGCCCCTATAAAAGTTAAATTATCATCATTGGCCACGGTGAGCCTGGAGTAAAGAGGGGGAAATAAACGGACAGCCCCTCATAACCCCCATGAAGGGAAAGAGCATTGGTACAAAGGGCATACCGTGCCCGTGGCTCCCTGAGGCCATTCGTGACTGACCTGAAGCCAGCCTCATATCCCATCAGCACAGGTCTCACACCTTAGGAGGAAAGGGGGATAGGAGGAGGTGCAAGAGGAGAGATAGCGGGAAGGAGGGGAAAAAGGGGAAAAAGGAGGAAGGCAGGAAAGGCCAGGCAAAATTCGCCAGACCGAGGACACAGGCCCGAAGCCAAGGAAGCGACCGGGTCGTCGTCCCCCGGGCGTCAGGCCCCAATCCCCGGGCCCGAAGCCCCCCCACGATGGCAGCGGGCCTGGGAATGGGGGGAACAACCGTGATGAACCTGTCTATAGTGTGTACCTGACGGCATTGCTAAGTATCAAAGTGACACGTTACGAACTATAATTTTTAAGGAAGTGAAGTGCGTTTGTATTACTAATAATTACAGCAGCACAGTAGTGAAACACTTTTATTGTGTCAAGAATTGTTCATAATGATAACTGTTTATACGAAAAAAATAGTAATAATGCAGCAATATTACTTTTTTTTCAACAAAAAGTATTCATGAATACTTTCATGAAGTATTCGTATTTGTATTCAAATGAACAGCATTTCAGTGTATTCGTATTCGTATGAATTTGAAGTATTCGTAATCGTATTCGAATACACAACTCTTGTATTCAGTCCATCCCTGGTCACGTGTACAGCTGGGAGGTCGGGGGAAGGCAAGAAGACATGACAGTAGGATGATCAGAGGAAGGAGAAGGCGGGAGGGAACATAATAGGGTGATCAGAGGGAAAGGGAGGAGAGTGGAGGAGCAAGAATGAAGGAGAGAGGAGGAGGGAAAGAACAGAAGCAGGGATTGCTTAATTGATTCAATGCCTAACAAGGTGAATGTGCCAGCCATCAGAGGTCATATGGCACTATGGCAAAGCATATAAAGGGTCAGGGTTAAAGAATAATAGTGAAACGATGAGGGAAGGGCAAAGAACGGAATGTTACAGCTGGGGGGAGATGCTCGAAAGAGTTACGGGCCCGTAAGTATTACCCTAGGGGACTTTTACCTCGTAGCGCCTCTACGGGTGATGCTCAAACCGTTTTCTCACTTGCTACGGGACCGCGAGGCTAAGGGTGGTTGGGAGCACCCTTAACTCCCTAAGGGAGTGAAATTTGAAGCGACAAGACATCAACAAACAATAAATTACAAGTTGTATCACTATACTTTATGTTTATTGTGTATTATAGAGCCATTTCATGCTTGCCTGTTTGAAATGTGATGTGTTTATTGCATCATTGACTCCATATATATCATATTTAACATACAATACCTATACTTGTAATAAATTCATATCAGGGCAAACCTAATATATTAAATATATATATCGGTCGACTTCTTGAATCAAAACGTATAGTTCATCATACAAGTTTGGCCGCAATAATGATGGTGGTGGTGTCAAATGTCTGACGTACACACGCACGTACACACAAGCAAGGATATCATAAAGTTATACTATCCTTGCACACAAGTGTCACGTGTGTCAGTGAGTGTAGTCCCCCAGTGTGTCTTGTCTGACCTAAAGAGCGAACGCGCAGTTCTCGTCCACTATAACAGAGACCGCCGCGGCCACGAATACGGCAGGCAGGTACGGAGCGGGCCAGCAGTGGCCCATAAATGTTAATTTCGGGCACGCGGGACTCGAACCTAGATTCAGCGCATCAAGGTATACCCTGGGTACGTCTCTGCAGTATTCAGCGGGAGAATATTACGCTGAAAGGCTAATATGGCGGCAATTATTATCGTAACATTCTGGCGATGTTGAGCTAAAATCGGCCCTATTTCGGAAATCGGCCGATCTTAGTTCAACACCGGCAAACATAGTTTTTAGGTTTAGGTTAAGTTATATTTAAGTTATATTTAAGTTATGTTTAGGTCTGGTTTAGGTTAGGTAAGGTTTATGATAGGTTTGTGTTAAGTTTTGTAGAGTTATTTAGGTTAAATAAGCATCCGCGGGACGATTTCCGAAATGGGCCGATTTTAGCTCAAAGCCTCAACAGCGGCATTTAAAGTGTCTTTAAATTTATTTATCGGGCTCCCTGACAGCTGAGAGCATGATGATTGGCTAGATAAGGCCGCGTCATGCGAGG
This sequence comes from Chionoecetes opilio, assembly GCA_016584305.1. Classification (NCBI taxonomy): domain Eukaryota; kingdom Metazoa; phylum Arthropoda; class Malacostraca; order Decapoda; family Majidae; genus Chionoecetes; species Chionoecetes opilio. The sequence continues at coordinate 123,979 of JACEEZ010015647.1, forward strand.
CGCTGCTCTGTGATTGGTCAGCAGAATTTCCCCACACATATCCCTAGAATATCCCTAATATTCCCCACCCAGAGGCCACCGATCACCGTACGGGAGTGACTGCTCGGTACGAGCATCTCCCTCAGCCCACCCTCGTAAGGTTATTGTAGCCATACACTCGTAAGTTGTCCCTTACGAGGGATTTTCGAGCATCCCTGCCCTGGATGGTTAGATCAGATGTAGGATGTGGATTTGTTGGAGGAAGGAGGTTAAATTTTCCAGGGAGAAGGAGGGGGATTCCGGGAGAATGTCCGCAAGACAGGGAGGTCGGGAAAGGGAGGACAAATGAGGGAAGGAACTGGAATGGGCAGGAGTAAGATGGGGGCAGGATATTAGGACATGTTGGACAGTGAGAGGAACTTGACAGGGTGTGCAGAGGGTTGGGGAGGAGCGTGACATGAGATAGGAGTGTGTGAGGTTGGTATGGCCTATGCGTAAGCGTGCGAGAGCAGTCTCCCAACATCTATTAGAGTGGTAAGGATTTGACCATGGAGAGATAGAGGGTTTGATCAGGCGAAGTTTATTGGCAGAGAAAGTGGTCCAGGAGGATTGCCAGCCGTCGAATAGGAAAGATTTATAGAAAGGGTAGTAGTCGGAGGCTGGCAAGTTTGAGAAACGGGGGCCTTGGGACATAGTAGCCGAGCGCGCCAAAGCAGGGAGGGGGTTGAGAACCAGAAGTAGGAAGTAGGGTAAGTAGAAGGCGAAAGGGGAGAAAATGCATCTCAGCAGAAACTTGGAGCGTACAGAAAGAAGGTGGGGATGATGAGGTAGGGCATGAAGGGGTCATATCTTGAGGCTAAGCGAGGTACTCCTCTCCTCGATCATAGACATGTCTCATTAGGGGAGTCAGATGGTGAGACCTGGGGAGTACAGGTCTTCTTAGTAGGAGATGTAGAAAGTGGGGTGTGAGAAGCTGATCAGGAGAAACAGATAATGGATGGTTTTTTTGGGGGGGGAAGGAGGAGGACGTTTAGGTCTCCTGATATTAAGAGTCTTAAGGGTGCATTGAGGAAGAGGTGTAGGGATCAGGGTAGGAGTAGAGGTCGGAGTGTCCGGACAGAGAATGGAAAAAGGGTTGGCTAGGGAGAAAGAGGGGTAAGAGAAGGATCAAGAGAAGAGGGCCATGGAGTGGAAGGAGGAGGGACAGAGGGACAGAGTAGAAACAGAGGTTGCGGTAAGGAGGTTTGGAAAAGAGGGCTTGAAAATAAGCTAAGAGATGGGGGTAAGGTAAAATCCTTAGCAGTGAGCTTCTTGGCAAGCTTCCCTCAGAGTTAAGCCATTTAGAAATCTGAGGGCTACCACTTCTGATTCAAAACGGTAGACTGGGGGTCCCCTGTAGAAGACATTGTGGGAACTAGCAGTTTCCACATTTGTGCGACGTTGTAGGACACGAACGGGCATGGCCCGGGTGAGCATAGAATGAGCGACGGGGGTCACCTTCAAAGCGTCAAAACTAATCCAAGGCTGTCAGCCCTATCAATACGTCAAAAAGCCAATCTTTTCAAAGCATCCAAAAAGCTGGATCTCACCAATGTGTCAAGAAGCTAAAACTGATTAGATGTTATCAAATCATCAAAAACACCAGATGTCTTCAAGGCATCAAAATGGATGAAATCCTATCAATGCATCAAAAACTTCAGGTCTTTGCAGTGTCAAAAACATCTTCAGATCTTAGCAAAGCATTAAAACACATTATGTACTGGCACAGCAGATGCAGCACGGTGCAGCACAATAAGAACACAGACGCATTTCAAGGTCCGTCTTTATTCAAGTACACACAAACCTCGTTTTCCCGGACTAATAGGGGATAGCACTGGTCCAGGAACCGGAAAAGTCCGGGAATCGCAACAGTCCGATGCCATCACCCACCCCCGGACGTTTATCCTACTCTAGTATTTATTGTCTGGCAACCGCCAATATCAACTACCCTACCGCGGACTTTTACGTCCGCTGAGCATGCTGCCACCTGGCAGGAGGCAGCAGAAAGTGTTCAATAGTCTCAAGAGACGTTCCTGCACCAGGGGCAGTGGGGGTCAGGGGACTAACGGAGGCGATGCAGGTGAACCGTGAGTGTCGTGTGCCCAAATGTAAACAATACGACCACTGAGCATGCTGTCACCTGGCGGGAGGCAGCAGAAAGTGTTCAATAGTCTCAAGAGACATTCCTGCACCAGGGGCAGTGGGGGTCAGGGGACTAACGGAGGCGGTGCAGGTGAACCGTGAGTGTCGTGTGTCCAAATGTAAATAATACGACCGCTGAGCATGCTGCCACCTGGCGGGAGGCAGCAGAACGTGTTCAATAGTCTCAGAGATGTTCCTGCATCAGGGGCAGTGGGAGTCAGGGGACTGACGGAGGCTGTACAGGTGAACCGTGAGTGTCGTGTGCCCAAATGTAAACAATACAACCGCTGAGCATGCTGCCACCTGGCGGGAGGCGCGGACACTGACCAGGAGAAACAGGAGATGCTCGGACCGCCGGACAACTTTGTCAATTTACGAACAGAACCAGGCATTTCAACGTTAAAATGTCCGGGACTCTGACATATCCCCGGACCTCGGATTTTGTCCGGAAAATCCGATATCCGAGAAATGGAGGTCCGGGAAATCGAGGTTTGTGTGTACCTTATTTGACCAATAACCTTAGAATCATAAAATTGAAATAAAAATGTCACACCTTCTTCCGAAGACAGGAAATTGAAGCGGGTAGTGACTAATCGACAACTTTCAAGACTAGAAATGAAGCAGTGTTTCGTCTCTTACTGAATGAATATTTTGAATCGCTCCTGCACTGGGACTCTGCAGCTGGGACATGGATTTCCCATGGCTTCCATGAACGTTGCTGCAGCCTGGACAGACTTGAACATGATTGCAACTTGAAGATATTTGTGCTCGTGTGGTTGTTCACATTCACGGGCTGATCAAACAAGGCAAGACAATGACTCTGATCTGGTTGGCCGGCAACTACAATGTTGACATGAGCTTATTCAGGAAGTTCTTAAGCTCCTGGTTTTTCTTGTACAAATCAATCGATCCTAACTTCTGGCACTTGCACCACAGCGCTTGAAAGTAGTGAAATTGACAGCCACATAATCTGACAGAGGGAAAGAATGCTTGGAGTGCACTTCTAAATGCACTCCAAAAGAAAGGCTCCACACTAAAAGAAAGGCTCCACTCCAAAAGAAAGGCTCCACTCCAAAAGAAAGGCTCCACTCCAAAAGAAAGGCTCCACTCCAAAAGAAAGGCTCCACTCCAAAAGAAAGGCTCCACTCCAAAAGAAAGGCTCCACTCCAAAAGAAAGGCTCCACTCCAAAAGAAAGGCTCCACTCCAAAAGAAAGGCTCCACTCCAAAAGAAAGGCTCCACTCCAAAAGAAAGGCTCCACTCCAAAAGAAAGGCTCCACTCCAAAAGAAAGGCTCCACTCTAAAGAAAGGCTCCACTCCAAAAGAAAGGCTCCACTCCAAAAGAAAGGCTCCACCCAAAAGAAAGGCTCGCTCCAAAAGAAAGGCTCGCTCCAAAAGAAAGGCTCCTCTCCAAAAGAAAGGCTCCACTCAAAAGAAAGGCTCCACCCCAAAAAGAAAGGCTCCACTCCAAAAGAAAGGCTCCACTCCAAAAGAAAGGCTCCACTCCAAAAGAAAGGCTCCACTCCAAAAGAAAGGCTCCACTCCAAAAGAAAGGCTCCACTCTAAAAGAAAGGCTCCACTCCAAAAGAAAGGCTCCACTCCAAAAGAAAGGCTCCACACCAAAAGAAAGGCTCCGCTCCAAAAGAAAGGCTCCGCTCCAAAAGAAAGGCTCCACTCCAAAAGAAAGGCTCCACTCCAAAAGAAAGGCTCCACCCCAAAAGAAAGGCTCCACCCCAAAAGAAAGGCTCCACTCCAAAAGAAAGGCTCCACTCCAAAAGATAGGCTCCACTCCAAAAGATAGGCTCCACTCCAAAAGAAAGGCTCCACTCTAAAAGAAAGGCTCCACTCCAAAAGAAAGGCTCCACTCCAAAAGAAAGGCTCCACTCCAAAAGAAAGGCTCCACACTAAAAGAAAGGCTCCACACTAAAAGAAAGGCTCCACTCCAAAAGAAAGGCTCCACTCCAAAAGAAAGGCTCCACTCCAAAAGAAAGGCTCCACTCCAAAAGAAAGGCTCCACTCCAAAAGATAGGCTCCACTCCAAAAGATAGGCTCCACTCCAAAAGAAAGGCTCCACTCCAAAAGATAGGCTCCACTCCAAAAGATAGGCTCCACTCCAAAAGAAAGGCTCCACTCCAAAAGAAAGGCTCCACTCCAAAAGAAAGGCTCCACTCCAAAAGAAAGGCTCCACTCCAAAAGAAAGGCTCCACTCCAAAAGAAAGGCTCCACTCCAAAAGAAAAGGGTGATAGGAGGAGGCAGAAGAGGAGAGATAGACGAAAAGAGGGAAAAAAAGAAGGAAGACTGGAAAGGCCAAGTAAAATTAGTCAAACCGAGGACAAAGGCCCAAAGTCAAGGGAGTGACCAGGCCTCTCCACCGGGCCCGAAGACCCCCCAAGGTGACAACGTGCCTGGAAACGGGGTGAATAAAGAGGTGGAAAGAGAAAAATCACAAAGAAAATTGACGAAACTAGGCGAGGGCGATTACAGAAAGTTGAAAAAGTTCTTCACGAAAATTGACCAGAAAGATTACAATGACAGATGTCCAAACAACAGACATATTACTATTTCCGAGGTCTATGAGAAAGACATTGAAAAACATGTTCCCGTATAGTTATGAAAGAAGTAAAAAAGAATGGCTCCATGTGAAGTGTAAGAAGTAAAGGGAAAAAGACATGATCCCATTTCAGTCAAAATCACACGCATCATTTCCATTATCTCTACTGTCTTACGGGGGGGGGGGGGGGGGGGGGATAGGGTGTGTGTGGGGGGGGCAGGGTGGTGTGTGTGTGTGTGTGGAGCAGGGTGTGTGTGTGTGGCAGGGTGTGTGTGTGGGGGGGGGTAATCCATTATCTCTGTTGTACTTCTCACATTCTGATATCTCGTGTACCACTGTTTCATCCTCACACATCTGGCACACTTTGCTTAGGGAGAGAAGGTCGCCACCCAGGGTTCCATCCCACAAACTTTCATACTCTAGCGCTCTTTCTCCTTGTACCATTCTAGTGTTTTCTTTTGCTCCATCTCATCTCCACTTACTCAGTCCCACATATTTCATTACTCTTATCAATCTCATTTTTTCCAATTGTGTTGTGACGTGGTGTGGAGTGAAGGGAAACTTTAGGTGTGTGTTATTTTGCTTTCCTGTACTTATTGATGAAGCTAGTTAAAAATAGAAGAGTTAGATTAGCGTTTCTATCCTCATCTATTATGCATTGATGGTGGAATATATAGATTGAGATAAGTGTTCCCTTCAGGTACCGTGGCCGAGATGAGGATTACCATTGTGTACGAGTGCTTAGCGTGTAGCGACTGTTCAGGGTCGTGACAGAAGCAAATGAGGGAAGCAATACTAGGGGGTTCCATTTTCCCCTCCTACCTCCACCAGCACCACACACCAGCACACCAGCACACCAGCACCAGCACCAGCACTGCACAGTACGTTGACTGCAGAAGACCCATCGCTGGATGACTCCCAACTCAAGATCAAGTACAAGCAGAGTTTGTTTATACAATCCCAAGCGTGAATGCACTCTGTGAGGGTGTGAGCGCCTCGTGTTTATGCAACTCCAGGTGTTTCTACCCGAGTTTGGCGTGATTATATGGCGCTGGCGTCGCGGGAGTAAAAAAAATAATAATAATAAAAACAATAATAAAATTTATCAATCAATCCACAATCTAACCACTCGACCGTGAAACTTCGTGTATAGATGCGCGAAACTTGAAACGGGGCATATTTTGAGGTACCGCGAAACCTTGTAATGGCGAACCAAGACTCCGCGAAACTTGGTGCACCACTGTACGTGCAAAGGATAGCAACTAAACAACGCCTGGATGATGCCTGAATTGAAAAATCTAACCTACGAGAAAAGACTAAGGAAAAGAACTTGTCAACACTTGAAAAAAAGACGAGGAAACTTAGTTACTGTAAATAAACTAATAAATTACTTGAAAGAACTTGAGAGAAAAGACAAGCTATTTATTATGAAGAGAAAATGAGGCTGAATATTTGAGAGGACACAAGGAAAATTTGAGAAAAGGAAAATGCTTGCATAACACAAAGATGTACAGTTTTCTTCATAGTAGCATAGATCCCAAAATTGGAATACAAGAAGACGGGGTGGCGGCCAAAAAAAAAAAACAGGACAACACGAGTATAGCTCAGGCCCTATGTGCTACACTTTGAGATTGTATACAACTAAGTTATAATAAATAATAAAAAAAAAAAAAAAAAAAAAACTCCCTCTCAATACACACACACACACAAACAAACATCAAATTACAGCTGATGAAATGCTTAAAGTATTCAGGCACACTTTACTTTCTTGTTATTGGAAGAAAAAAAACACATTAGGACCTCATGAGCTAGAAACAAAGGATAATTATAAAGATATGCTAGGAGGCATGAGTGAGCCTTGTAGGTGATCAAGTACAGTACAATTTTGATGTGAATGGCTGATCACTGACCTGACTATGCATATTTTTGGAGACACGTAGTGCACCACAATACAATGTTTTAAGAAGTGCACTTACAATGACAAACTCAGTATACAATGGGCTGTCAGCACTGATGATATTTGGCTACTGGTCTCCACAGGCAAGCGAATCTGTCACCAGATAACTTTGAAAAGATAACATTAATTTATGCAATAATGGTTAAGCTCTTTTTGAGACTTGTACATTTCCCATATCCTAAAATCTGCCCCTGTTGCTCCCTTGTGCTGTACGTAGGAGATTATAGATACACAATGGCAGTAATTGAATACCTTCCTAGTTCAAAATACTGGAAGCACATTGTGGTGAACAGTAATCACGAGACATCTTTAGTCCCTTCAGAATAGACAAACACCAAACCTTAATTCATTTTTATAGGTTACAAAAGTTTGATTTCACCACACTTAGCAGTACTTGTTCTAATTCATAATAAGCACATCAGGTCTACCTATTGAGATTGCTCCCTCAACAGCATAAATAAAAAATTTCAATCAGTTATGCATTCCTGATTTCCATGGTAACTATAACACAACGGATCTTTGAGCACCTTCATGCTCACAGTCATGACCACACAAAATAAATGATTTCATTAATATCAAACAAACAAAAACATAACTATTGCCAACCCAACATCGAGAGCAACCCATTTCCTCTACAGCACAGCATCAGGGCAACAACATTCCCCACTGACTAAGACACTCCACAAAGCTATCACCGTGAGTACATCTTCCTCAGGTAAGGCACATGGATAAGTTGTGCAAATAACATTGCAGTGTGGATCTGGAATATGTTTGCACCGCCCTGCACTCAACTGCCTATTTTCTTTCAACTACAGGTAAGTTCCCAAACTCGGCATCCCAAGACTCGGCAACACCCAAAACTCTGCTATGGTTCTGGATTTTCCAAAACACGGCAGAACACCCAAAACCCGGCGCGTAGTTGCCGGGTCAGCCGCTAGGTGCCACCACACTAGGCCGCTTGGTTTCTCCCGCCGATTTGTTTGTTGTTATTGTTCAGTGGTGTTGTGACTGTAGAGTTGTGTACACTGTTATTTTGTGTACTTCTACAGGTCTGTTATTGGTATTATGGCTCCCAAACGTCCAAACGTGATTTTCATGTTTTTTTTCCCCTTAATATATCTACGTTCTAAAAGTCAGAAAATTCCATGACTCGGCTTGGCGCTGGTCCCGAGGTTGCCGAGTTTGGGAACTTCAACCTGTATAATTAATTGGTTTGTTTGACACTAAAACAATTCCTATTCAAGATTCTACATTCCAAAAATTAAGTATTTACATAAGTGCACTAAAAGTATTGTGGTTATAGTTTATCATCTAACATTCAGACCAGAGCCTGACTTTACCAAGATATAAAGATCAAGTCTTTATTGAACAAAAGAATTCCTTAGCATCGTTAATGTGAACAGTTTGGGTTGTGTTTAATATATTCCCCACCTCCTATAATGCAGGGAAGAAGCCTCCTACAATGCAGGGAAGAAGCACTCACATCCAGTTCCAACAATGGTAACTAAATTTATCTTAGGTAAACACTAGCAGTCAAATGGTAACTGCACCACAGCTGTCAAACTGTATAAAAGTGGCTAAATCTATTAACAAATGTACAGTGCCTATTACTATTAAATGCCTATGATACAAACTTATACAACTAAAAGATATCTTAATGCTATCTGGAGCAACAGATCAGGAGAAAGTGTCCACAGTGTGTGCCAGGATCAACTAACTAATGTGCTTCGCAAATAGCCTTAGAAAAGATGAAACTTACCCATAATTATTATACCATTTAAAGAAAATAGTCCTTTGGGAAGATTTTTGTAATATTACCACAAGGTCGACCTTGTAACTCCTTGACAATTCTACTACACTACCCTAACGATGTTCAATCGATGTTCAATAAGGCAACCAACAATGCTGCTAGTGGTGTAGCTGCATTGAGGCTTGGCACAGCCTCACAAGCTATAGTTTTTTTTCCTTACAACACTTCATATACCAAACAAAGTATGAAAAGAATCCCCTTGGAAAAAATATAAACATGAACATAACAGCAAATCAATAAAGTGAGCAACACTGTATCTGCTGCTAATGCCACCAACAGTGCACACCATCCCTCAAGGTGTACCTGTCATCATGTAACATCCTATGCAGTGACCTGATGCACCACAACTCATTAAAAGGAATGTTGCACAGACACGAGGGTGAAGTGTGCACAATTATATCAAACATGACATAATATCATAAGAAAATTCCCAAGTTACATAGTCAAATTTTTTGTGACAATTCACATAAATGGATTATCCAACTCAGGCAGGCAATGTAACTGCCCAACATACAAAAAATATGCATAAAAAGCTTTAAAAGCCATGACCCATCCACTCCCTCTGATCCACTGACTCTATCACAGCTCTCAGACGCCTCATGGTCTGGGGTTAACTGCAACATTACCACAATTTGTCTGATGCAAAGAAGCTCAGACAACTCGCAGACACTCACACATAAAGACATAAAATCGAGCCCTTACAATTGAGGCCACTGTGCTGAAAGAAAGCTTGAAGCACCAACCCAAGTTAAATCACAGCTTCATGTTTTCCTCAGCCTTTGTACATAACTACTGACAGCACATTTATATATCATTCAACAGAGGACTCTGAGCAATACATATCAATGTATTTTGAACACTTGCATTGAAACACACCCATCCACAATGTATACCTGTGATTAAGGTTTCAAGTGTCAAGCTTCAAGCCACCGGTAGAAAATTCTTTCACAAAGGCAATGAATGACATGGGTGGGAACTTGGCTCCAAACCACCTTCTCTGAAAATGCCTCTACAAGCATTTTCATCCACCGGAAAGTCACTAGTAAGGCATATGCCAGGCCTGAGTGTGGCTTCTGGCCTTTTATCACTATGTTGTGTTGACCCTACTGCACTCGATCACAAGCACACGATTAAAACTACTTTCCATTAAAAAGACCTGCTTCTTTCCAAAACTAACACTATTGGTAACATGCACATCACACAGGAGTGATTCAGGTCAAGCAAACTTTACCATCAGCCCAAGATTCTTCCCGTCCACCACCCACAATGCCCCACTGGCAGCTAATGGTAGCAGACTTGCACTCACAATAAATGAAAGATTACAAGAGAGAACACACACACAAACACACACTCAAAATAGGTCCTAGGAAGCATTTTGAAGAAAAAAAAACCTTTCCAAGCAAGGTACATAATTCCCAAAGTTCACACCACAACTAACCCTGCAGATGCGGCAACACTGATTATAAAACTACAAAAAGAATCCCTTCATTATTTCATGCAGCGAGGGAAGGAATGCCACAACACAAGAGTATGCACGTCATTCCTAATCCCCTATTTGTGTGCCAAATAAATATAACATCTTGGACAGTCAATGTATGTGAATGAGGGAAAAATTGTGAAAAAAGGCTAAGAGATGCCATCAGAATAGCTTCTAATTCCAGATGGTCATAAATATTTTCTCATAAGAGAGGAACATTTCGTATTTTCCATATACAAAGCAATGAAGTTAACCCTGACCTTCTCTGCCAAGAGCCATCTCTTTCATACCCAAAAGCCACATAGAGAAATGAGGAGCCACTTTAAAAAAAATCTAATTTAATTTCAGCCGTCTAACAAAATAATGCTAGTATTAATACCAAAACGCCACAATAATTAGATCATTTGATGATGATGATGATGATGATGATGATGATGATAACACTAAACAAAAGCCTGATCCCATGGACCAACACAATAATGCCTGAAAGAAAACCAGAGGTCAAAGAATGTCTGGGGACACAGGAAACATGATATTAGAGGCGGTCAATAGACACTGGACCTCGATGGAACGGATTTAGGATTTAGTGGACTCCACCTGCTACTGGGGACTCCACCTGCTACTGGGGACTCCACCTGCTACTGGGGACTCCACCTGCTACTGGGGACTCCACCTGCTGCTGGACAAGCAGACCAAACTCTTCAATAAGTCCACTACTTGAAAACTGTGTCTGATAGGACACCACCTCGGACTCAGAATAAAAGCCTTGCGTACGTAGAGTTTACAGTAAGTAAATCAATCACTAATATTATTTTCATGTTTTTGTTTAGTAATGATACGCAGTGTCTCAGTTATACATATCAATAAGTTTCTTAATACCCATAAATACTTATTCATAATCATATTTCATATTTTTATTGTCTCTATATGTAGTAAAAAGTGTAAAGTATGAAAAAAAATGGCTACTAAATACCACAATTCGAAGTGGTAGACAGGGCAACCCCTGTAGAAGACATTGTGGGAACCACCATAGTTTGCACAAGTGGGAGATGTTGCAGGACATGTGGAACGAGCATGGCCAGGTGAGCACAAAAAGGGCAGCGGGCAAGGGATGGGCAGTGCTTGGCAGGGTGGCCAAAACGGCAGCAGGACTGGCACTGGCGAGGAGTAGGGTGGTAAGGTTTAACAGAGTGGTGGACCCCGGCAACATAAATGCTATCAGGGAGATCTTGCCTTTTGAAAGTGACTTTGGCAATGTTGGTAGGGGACTTACGGCAGCCCCGGGGTGGGATGGTGTAGCAGTAAACTGCAACGGCATCATAATCCTCTGCCAAAAGGTCGGGGAGGACATCCGCGCACTCGGACCCTTCGTTGTCATCGACGGGGCAAGAACGCGGGGGGATGGAAACTGTTCCAGTGCAGGTGTTTTATGTCGGGCGTGATGCAGAAGGAGTTGCCGTCGACACACGCACATGAGCACACAAACATCCACACACACAGGTACATACTGTTTCTTGAGTCGCAAGCCTATAACTTATCGCCTCTCTGTCCCCTCAGAATGTGATAAGAAGGTGTTTCGTTACATATTCCTTCCTCCTAAGTTTTCTATGATCTGGCCACCACTCACTGTCACATATTTCACTTTCTCAAAAAAAAGAGAGGAGAGGAGAGAGAGAGAGAGAGAGAGAGAGAGAGAGAGAGAGAGAGAAGAGAGAGAAGAGAGAGAGAGGAGAGAAGAGAGAGAGAGAGAGAGAAGAGAGAGAGAGAGAGAGAGGAGAGAGAGAGAGAGAGAGAGAGAGAGGAGAGAGAGAGAGAGAGAGAGAGAGAGAGAGAGAGAGAGAGAGAGAGGAGAGAGAGAGAGAGAGAGAGAAGGAGGAGAGAGAGAGGAGAGAGAGAGAGAGAGAGAGAGGAGAGAGAGGAGAGAGAGAGAGAGAGAGAGAGAGAGAGAGAGAGAGAGAGAGAGAGAGAGAGAGAGAGAGAGAGAGAGGAGAGAGGCGAGGGGAGAGGGGAGAGAGAGAGAGAGAGAGAGAGAGAGAGAGAGAGAGAGAGAGAGAGAGAGAGAGAAGAGAGAGAGAGGGAGAGAGAAGAGAGACAATGAAGAGAGAGAGAGTAAGAGGAAGAGAAGGGAGAGGAGAGAGAGAGAAGAGAGACCCACAGTGACAAACAGAGTGTAACTAAAAGCAGTATAGGGAGATAGTAAGTGTTTTAGAAGATGAGGGTAGAGTTGAGTCAGATTCTGAAGAGAAACAAAAGTGCACATAGTCTTAGGCGGGTTGGTTAACCACATATACAAGCTACCTGGTGACAATACTTGTGTAGGTGAGCTTTGCAGATCTTTATCGAAACAGAATTGGAGTGTGTTTGAGTCAAGTCTCTGTATATGAGAGAAAAAGTAATGCAGTCTTAGTGTGGGCCCTGTGGATTAACCATAAACTGCGGCTACTGTGTGACAATATCTCTGTGTACGCGGGACTTTGCCAGAATTCTTATAGTCGCTAAACAACTGAATGTATCAATGTATTCGCCATATTGTGCAACGCTAAAAAAAAAATCTTGCTAAGGTCTGGGTATTCTATGATTGCACTTGTAAGATGAAGGTGTTGATTTATGGAATCCATGGTCAGCTCGTTCACAGAAAACAGGGCGCAAGGGGCCCCCTCTCTCCCCCTTCCCCATAGGAGAGACCTGTCAGCACCTTCCCTTTCCATCTGGTCACGGGGTCACTGAGCCTAGGTGTACCCCGGGTCATTCTCAGAAAGGTTTTTTTGAGTACCAAATCCCCCCGCGTTTTCTTTTGGGGGGGGACCAAATGGGGATACTCGCCCTTTTCTTAGTGATGCCAAAAGGGGATACTCGCGTTTTCTTTGTGAGGACCAAATGGGCATACTGCGTTTTTCTTTGGTGACAAATGGGCTACTGCGTTTTCTTGTGAGGACCAAAAAGGGATACCCCGTTTTTTTATGGTGACCAAAAGGGCAAAACTGGTTTTTTAGTGAGTCCCCCTGGGCATACTCGCGTTTTCTTTTGATGACCAAAAGGGAAACTCGCTTTTTCTTTTGAGGGGCCCAAAAGGGCCTACTGGTTTTTTAGTGAGGGGCCCAAAAGGGCATACTGCGTTTTCGTGAGGACCAAATGGGATACTCGGTTTTTTTGTGAGGGACCAAATGGGCATACCGCTTTCTTAGTGAGTGACAAATGGGCATACTCGCGTTTTTTTAGGAAGGGGCCAATGGGGGGATACTGCGTTTTCTTTGTGAATGACCAAAAGGCATACTGCGTTTTCTTAGTGAAGACCAAAAGGGCATACTCGCGTTTTTTTTAGTGAAGACCAAATGGGGTACTCGCGTTTTCTTAGTGAAGAACCAAATGGGCATACTCGCGTTTTCTTGTGAATGACCAATTGGGCTACTCGCGTTTTCTTAGTGAATGACCAAATGGGCATACTCAGCGTTTTCTTAGTGAGGCACCCAAATGGGCATACTCGCGTTTTCTTAGTGAGGACCAAATGGGCATACTCGCGTTTTCTTAGTGAGTGACCAAAAGGGCATACTAGCGTTTTCTTAGTGAGGGACAAATGGGCATACTCGCGGTTTTCTTAGTGAGTGACCAAATGGGCATACTCGCGTTTTCTTAAATGAGTGACCCAATGGGGATACTTGCGTTTTCTTAGTGAGTGACCAAAAAGGGGATACTAGCGTTTTTCTTAGTGAGTGACCAAATGGGCATACTCGCGTTTTCTTAGTGGGGTGACCAATGGGCATACTAGCGTTTTCTTAGTGAGTGACCAAATGGGCATACTAGCGTTTTCTTAGTGAGGGACCAAATGGGCATACTCGCGTTTTCTTAGTGAGTGACCAAATGGGCATACTAGCGTTTTCTTAGTGAGTGACCAAATGGGCATACTAGCGTTTTCTTAGTGAGGGACCAAATGGGCATACTAGCGTTTTCTTAGTGAGGGACCAATTGGGCATACTAGCGTTTTCTTAGTGAGTGACCAAATGGGCATACTAGCGTTTTCTTAGTGAGGGACCAAATGGGCATACTAGCGTTTTCTTAGTGAGGGACCAAATGGGCATACTAGCGTTTTCTTAGTGAGGGACCAAATGGGCATACTCGCGTTTTCTTAGTGAGTGACCAAATGGGCATACTAGCATTTTCTTAGTGAGTGACCAAATGGGCATACTAGCGTTTTCTTAGTGAGTGACCAAATGGGCATAGCCGCACTTTACGGGTTAATAGGCATATTAGACATAATTAAAATTAATGATTGTGACACAGAAAAATTCCTTTTCAAACTGGAAGTATTATGTGATGGGGGCGAGACACACCACTTCACTGCACTAAATTATTCATTCCATATACTGTTAATATAAAACAATTCCCAACTGTTAATGCTATACTGGATGATTCACTCAGTATATGACTAGCTTGTTGAGGTTGGATTCACTTTCTTCTTCTTCTTTTCGTTGAATGTCAGATTTTCTAATATCGTACGAGGTTTGACGAACGATGATACGCTTCTAACTACCCATTGCCATTCCACTCTATCCATTGCCCGGTGGCCGGTGACCTGTCACTTCCACTCCGACAGCTCTCCCCAATACCTCACCACCACCTCTCCTCTTCACATGCCCAAACCACTTCAATCTCCTTACTCTCACCACCTTCTCTCCTCTTCACATGCCCAAACCACTTCAATCTCCTTACTCTCAGCACTGTACTCAACTCCTTCTCTCCTCTTCACATGCCCAAACCACTTCAATCTCCTTACTCTCAGCACTGTACTCAACTCCTTCTCTCCTCTTCACATGCCCAAACCACCTCCATCGCCTTACTCTCCCCAATACCTCACCACCACCTCTCCTCTTCACATGCCCAAACCACTTCAATCTCCTTACTCTCAGCACTGTACTCAGCTCCTTCAATCCACCTCTTCACTGGACACTTCATCTCTCCTTGTGATCCCAGCCATATACCTCAACATTCTCCCATCACAACCAACCAACACATCCTCCAACTTCTTCGTTAAATCCCAAGTCTCAGAACTATACAGCACTGATCTTATACATGATTCAAATACTCTTCCTATGTTTTTCAGTGGAATCCTCTTGTTTATCAGCAGTCCCGCTATCTCTCTCCACTTCATCCATGTAGTTGCTACCTGTGTTCTTACTGCTCTCTCCACGCCACCCTCGCTATCTAACGTGTTCCTGTTCGATCTCCTGTTCTGCATTCCTTTGTGACCTCTTGCATCACTACCACAAACAAATGAGGAGTGAGAACTGAGCCTTGATGCATCCCACACCTATCTCAAAGGCATCTTCTGCACCTCCCGCTACTCTCACCCTTCATCGCGAACCATCACACACTGGATTCACTACACACCATAGAAAATGAGGTTGCGGTGATGATGATGATGATGATAACGACAACAGTAATGATAATAATAACAAAATAATAATACATAAATAAATCAAATAAATAAAAAATAAAATTCTGGTCAAAATGATATCATTAATAAATAAAGATAGATATAGATGAAAGAAAGAAAGATAAAGATGACCAACTTACGCAATGACAATAAAGAATGTTAGCCGTGGACCAAGAAGCCGAGATAGGGAAACAGCTGAAGGTCTTTTGCCATAGCTGTCTACTGTTTATAAAAAGACAATGTATGTAAAAGCTGACTCAAGGCACATCCTAATCACTACTTGGTGAAATAATGTTATCAAAAACTAAAAATAAAAGAAGAAAAAATGGCTCCTTCTACACTCCTCATTTTTCTAACTGGCTGCTTATTTGGTTTTAAACATGAATGGACAACGACAATTTCTTAAAACTAAACAAAAAAATTCAACCCTCCGTCATTTGGTAACAGATAGAAATACATGTAGAAAAAGATGCATTACTAAAACTACTGGGTGGTAACTTTCCCTCAACCTTAATAGAAAGTAATATAACACAACCATATCCTCCCACAGGTATGTAAAAGTAAGCTTTTAACTCAATTGGCTTGATTGGTAACCAGTTGCAAGGCAGCCACACAGCTGCTGTGGTGCAGGACATGAGCCGACAACCCACTCCTCTAGTGCTATGCCTCCACAGTACAGCGCTGTGCTTCATCACACTCTTTGTACAATGCTCATGGTAAACATTTCCTATAAAATTACACCTAAGTTGCTTGGGATATATTACATTATTTCCTCCTTAGCAAAAATTCTCGTATCATAAATAACACGTTATAAAAAATATTGTCATTTCAAATTAACACTGCATCACACATGGTCATGCCAAACAAACTTTCTCTAAATTTGAGATCATAAGTATTGGAACTGAACCACTGCTACTATCATTGTCATCAAAGCACAAATAAATACTATTATAAATAAGTTAGTTGGTAAGCTCGGCTGATGGTTAACTGATTGTGTAGCCACCTGATGTAAGGGAATGACTCTTGCCCTCAGTCACTCACTCACTCACTCACTCACTCATCCTTCCCCTGCAACACTACTCATGTTACTTCAGCATAAACAAAGAACTCTTCATTTCTTCACCAACACTTGCCCCAATGATAGATGACAGCAAATATGCTACAAGCTTTTTCTCATTAGCCTGAAGTGAGGGCAGTATCTCCTTTGCCCATCATTCCTATACACAACAGAACAAATCCTTAATTCTATAGCTTTCTACATCACCACTAATCCACTGGGAAAGTTGCAAACAGCACCGGACATCAAAAAGGAGGGAGCTACTTGGGGGTACTGTAGTCTTGGAAGAGTACTGGTGGGCAGCCCTGGACACCACCAGGCACAGAGGTACATACACTTATTTTGAAAGTTGAGCAAGATCTGATGGTTGGTTGAGAGCATAAATGCAACTACAACACCACAAGGAGGGTTAGTAATAGTGACGGATAGGTAGTAAAGATATGGACGAAGCTCAAGCCAAGCGTCACAAATCCTAGGCACAAGTAATGTCTCTTCTTCACATCCTTTATGTAAAAATAGTTGTCCCATTGATCTTACTTCATCCCAGGAAGATTTGCTCACCCTAGACTTGAGCCAAACACGCACTGCTTATATAAGACAATGCTTCATCTTATAAATATCCTAAGTTTTGTGCCAAATTGTAGTTGGTAACGAGTTTTCAAAATCTTTGGTGGTTAAAAAAAAAAATAGTATCTGACTTGGTAATACAATTCATGATGAGACTGTGTCGATGCTACTTCCCTCTCCACGGCAGCAGCATCTTTGGTCTGGAAGGTCAATTAAGAGGACTACCGATGGCCGTTCTTCTTGTGTTGGTACATGTCGTATTTGGTGCGGAACAATGCACCGCAGGAACACGAGAACGGCTCCTTTCCTGTAACAGAAAGTATCCAGTCTAATCTTAAAAGTAGAAGTGCAGAAGTTATTCTAAAGCTTTATCTGGCTCTAGTCAGGCCTCACCTAGACTATGCAGTTCAGTTTTGGTCTCCATATTACAGGATGGATGTAGTGTTGTTAGAAAATGTGCAGAGAAGGATGACCAAAATTATACAAGGGATGCGTAACTTTAGTTATGAGAGGAGATTGAAGTTATTAAAATTACACTCACTCGAGAGACGCAGAGTAAGGGGCGATCTGATAGAAGTTTTTAAGTGGATAAAGGGATTTAATAAAGGAGAGGTAGGAAAAGTTATTACGGCTTTTAACCAGGGTAGAACAAGAAGTAACGGATTCAAGCTGGAAAAGCGTAGATTTAGAAAGGAAATAGGGAAAAACTGGTTCACAAATAGGGTGGTGAATGAATGGAATGGTCTCAGTAGACAGGCAGTTAGTGCGGAGTCATTGGGGAGCTTTAAAGGGGAGCTGGATAGGTTCATGGATGGGGATGAAAGGTGGATGTAGGTAGTGTTAGGTGACAGGAACTACCACGTGTAGGTCTCACGGCCTCTTGTAGCTTCCTTATTTTCTTATGTTCTTATGTTATCTTTACCCTCTTATCCACACGATTGAACCTCTTATCTAAATATACATTGGTGAGTATGATAGTATTAATTATTGGCATTGAGAAAGCAAAATGATGACACCAGATTTTAAGAGATGTAAGTAGGACTGATCTAGCAGTGACGACTCGCGATGTCTTGATACTTCCTCAAACTTTCTCTACCTAAACTTCTCCGACATTCGAGATGTTAGATCTAACTTCTAATCTGTGGCACATCACCTCTCCTCTAGACCTAATCTTCTTTGCCTCACCGAAGCCCAGGTGTCTGTGTGCACTGACAGCAGTCCCTTTTCTGTTTCCTCTTACTCTCTCTATTCTCATTTTCAAAACAAAGTTGGCTGTTGCGTATATGTACACAAGCAAAATTATGACAGCAGATTTTAAGAGATGTAAGTAGGACTGATCTAGCAGTGACAACTCGCGATGTCTTGATACTTCCTCAAACTTTCTCTACCTAAACTTCTCCAACATTCGAGATGTTAGATCTAACTTCTAATCTGTGGCACGTCACCTCTCCTCTAGACCTAATCTTCTTTTCCTTACACAACAACATCACTTTCTCTCACCCCACCATCTTGAATCTTCAGAATTTTCTACCCTCTACTGGCTTTGACTTCAATGTCATCCCCTTATTAATTCATCTGTGTTTTATATCTCTTACTAAACTCCTCAGACTATATATAATTATTTGACTATTTGACACCCAAACTGGAGCACATCTTAACTCTTTTTCCTTTTGCATAAATTTCCATTCTTGGGGATAATATTTACGGTTGTACCGGATAGTGATTTAGCCGGATAACCGGATTCCGCATATCTGGCCAAATTACAATTAGCCGGATAACCAGATACCTGATATCCGGCTAATCTGGCGGATATCCAGCCGGACAATTACGGCCCCGTAATTGACCTGTCTTCCTCAGAAAGGCACAAGTGAGGCGGATGACAGCGTGTAGCCGGGAGGGGTGGACGCCAGCCGCCGCCAGCAGGGTGGGCAGGTCACAAGTGGTGACGTTCAGGGTGAGGAGTTGAAAGTGTAGCACTACATGGTGGGAGTGGAAGCGCGGACACTGCATCAGAAAGTGTTCAATAGTCTCAGAGACGTTCCTGCACCAGGGACAGTGGGGGTCAGGGGACTGTCGGAGGCGGTGCAGGTGAACCGTGAGTGTCTTGTGCCCAAATGTAAACAATACGACCGCTGAGCATGCTGCCACCTGGCGGGAGGCGCGGACACTGACCAGGGATGACAGGAGACGCTCGGACCGCCGGACAACTTTGTCAATTTACGGACTGGACCAGGCATTTGTCCAGGACTCTGACATATCCCCGGACCTCGGATTTTGACCGGCAAATCCGATATCCGGGAAATGGAGGTCCGGGAAAACGAGGGGTGTGTGTATTAGTTTATAATTCAGAAACCCTTCATGATAGGTCAGTGTAGATGCGAGATCAGTGTTGCCACCTCAGTGTTTGGGGAGGGACTAACTCTATATGATTTTCATGCATAGTAATATTCATACTTCCAGTTTCAATCAGTTTTACTTTGAAAATCGCAAGTTAGACTGAACCTAAGAACAAAAAATAGAAATTGCAGCCCAGCATATTTTATTAACATCTACATACACACAAACCTCGATTTCCCGGACTAATTGGGGGGAGCACTGGTCCGGGAACCGCAAAAGTCCGGGAAACGCAACAGTTGGATGTTTTTTTTTTTTTTTTTTTTTTTTTTTTTTTTTTTTTTAACGTCACAAAGAACTGGCCAAGGGCACAACAAAAATGGGCAACACAAAGTCCACTTAGTTGACAGTCCCTATAAAGAAGACAGTAAGAGAATAAAATTTAAAAAAACCCACATTACCCACCCCTGGACGCTTATCCTACTCTAGTATTTACTGTCCGGCAACCACCAATATCAACTACCCCGCCGCGGACTTTTACGTCCGCTGAGCATGCTGCCACCTGGCGGGAGGCAGCAGAAAGTGTTCAATAGTCTCAAGAGACGTTCCTGCACCAGGGGCAGTGGGGGTCAGGGGACTAACGGAGGCTGTGCAGGTGAACCGTGAGTGTCGTGTGCCCAAATGTAAACAATACGACCGCTGAGCATGCTGCCACCTGGCGGGAAGCGCGGACACTGACCAGGGGTGACAGGAGACGCTCGGACCGCCGGACAACTTTGTCAATTTACGAACAGGACCAGGCATTTCAACGTAAAAAAAAAAAAAAAAAAAAAAAAAAAAAAAAAAATTGTCCAGGACTCTGACATATTCCCGGACCTCGGATTTTGTCCGGCAAATCCGATATCCGGGAAATCGAGGTCCGGGAAATCGAGGTTTGTGTGTACTTACATACATACATACATGGATACCTTAACACTTCCATTATAATACCCGCCTCCATAAAATGAAAATAATACTCAACTTTAGAAGTACAATACCCTCCCGAGTTTCACGCTATCCGAGTTTCGCGATCCTTGAGTTTCACGCTGAGTCCTAAATTCTTACCATCCCGACTTTTGCGCATTATCTCCCCGACTTTCGCGCATTATCTCCCCGACTTTCGCGCATTATCTCCCCGACTTTCGCGCATTATCTCCCCGACTTTCGCGCATTATCTCCCCGACTTTCGCGCATTATCTCCCCGACTTTCGCGTTGCTTCATACACTTTTTTATGGGGGTGGGTGCCTATAGCACCGTTAGGCAGTGACCTCCAGGGGTGGGATGGAGGCCCTGTACTCGAGGGCTGTGATGGTTGGCCCTCGCCCGTGGTGGCGCAGGCAGGATTTTTATAAAAGTTAATGGGCAGCATTAGTAGAAGCGAAATTGTATTAGCTTTCCATTGATATACCGTAAATGGCAGCGTACAAGTCGACTCATTGAGCCTGAAAAAATCTCTCCATAACTAGGGGTCGACTTATACGGCAAGGATAAATTGCGAACCTTTACCACCGAGTGCCAAACAAGTGGTATCAGCACTACTAACAATCGCTGTACACCACTTACCGTAACTCCAGTCAGACAACTACAATATGCGCCACTACCAGAGCAACAGCGACAACTGGAGAAGACGTTTAGCGGCAGTTCCACCCACAGCTGATACACAGATTGTAAACACTGGGGAATGCAAATGGCGGGGTGTGAGTGCGTCCAGTCATAGGCACTACCGTGTTTTACTATAATATACAGTATTGTCAGTATGTAGCAGTACTATCAGGGGACTAGGGCGTTTTTCAAGTGAAAACAAGAGGTGGACCTATAATAAAGATTCATATCATCATACAAGTGGTGTGGTGTTATGTGTTTTTGTGACAGGTTACCGTATGCTGTACCGTAGCCTATCCACATTCAAGCTTTGGCCTACCAGTAGCCTACCCTATTTTTGGGGTCGACTTATACGGCAGGTCTAGGCCTGACCCGTAATCTTGAGCTAATAATCTTGGGGTTGACTTGTACGCCTGGTCGACTTATACGCCGCCATTTACGGTATTTAGTTTTCTGATAAATTAATTAACGTTATGCATAAATTAGCATTAACTAAATAAAGATCATCATCAATCGGGGTATAAGCAAGCGCGCCACCCTCAGTACTCCCTGTGTGAGCGACTGGGCGAGGCTCTCTCTGCCGGCCTCCGCTCCCTCACACCCAGAGATGTCAACAAGATAAGAAAAAAAACTCTGAAATAAAATAATAGGGCGAACAACTCATCCGAGCGCAGCGAGGCTGACCGAGCGTAGCGAGGGAACCTCTCAGCTGGGGGTTTGGGGGGCGCTGTAAGCCCCCCCGAGATTTTTTGTAAATTTCATGCTGAGAGAGCTTCTGAGAGGTCCTTGATTATATGGACAGATGCTCACTGGTGATGTAATGCTTCAATAATTTATTTACCAAAACAGTGCGCGCACGTGCTACAGTGATATATACCCTATGACATTGTGATACATTGATATTGGCACCCTCTGGCCAATCTGGCTTGCCTCCTGCTGTGGCATCCCTGCATTGAACTCTCCAGGCCTGGAGCCTGCAAACTTGACACAGTGAGGGCAGTGTGCCAATCGATATCAGACCCCTGGAACACCAGAGCTATCTCACCTGGCTGTGGCTGCTGTAATCCACCCCCAACATACTGGCTGTGGGCTGCTGTATTCCACCCCCAACATACTGCCTCCTGAGCAAACTTGTAGCAGTGGAGTCAGGAGATATCAGCAGCTTAGTATTAACTTCCCGCTAGGCAGCCAAAAAATGTTTTATGGTCTGTGCTGGATCAGTGGCCAGGGACAGGTTCGGCTGTGGGCTAGGCAACTATGTACACCCCTCCCCCCCTTAAATTTTTAACCCGAATCTACACGGTTCACAGAAATGACCCAGCTGGCAATAAAATACTCGGAAATCCGCGAATCCACAGAAAATTGACATCCCTGCACACCAGTCACCTTTTCTCTCACGCACACAGTAGCTGTTGCTCATTATTATTACTACTCTTGCAGTGCTTACGCTGTGTATTAAACTGTAGTGCGAATGGACTAGTCTTTAAGAATTGTAGACATGGGTAGAGTGATTATAGTACAGTCGGCCCTCCATTTAACGGACTTCGGATTTAATGGACTCCATTTGCGTGACAAATTTGGGGGCAAGAAGGGCATGCCGTACCGCTTATCGCCGCTCTAATTGTCAACTCAACATAATATTTCTCGTTTTATTTTGGAATGCTTGGGTTTTAATGAGTTTTGATGTATCAGATATTAAGATATATAAGGAAGGAGCCTGTGTTGCTAGTGATTTAGTGGCAGAAGGTGTGTATTAATTAATATAGTGATTATTAGTGTTATGGGGTGGTCGCTGCATGACTGTCTCCACGTCACCTCAACACCTTAATCACCCTTATTTAAGGTGATACACGGTGCTACATTGGCCTAAATAGTGAGACGTGTATAGAACAGCTCATCACAACCATATAAAATATATAATAATGAGCAATAGTCACGATAATAAGCAATACCTTTGACAGCCACGGCCTGTGTCTGCCATTCGTTTGTTTACCTTTCACTAGCCAGACGGCAAGAGAAAACGGCAACATTTTACGGATAACTCATCACGTTACGGGCGACTTTTTCTTCCTTTATATCTCATTTTGAGGTGATTATAATGTCTCATGATGCTGCTGCTGCTGCCACGGCCGTGCTGCCAGGCGTGGATGAGCACCTTGATTGCATTTTCATATTTTTACTCATATGTATGAAAATTGCCATTAAAATGCGATTATATGTTTACATTCACCTAGAATAATTATATTTCATAGCATACCAAGCAGTAATGAGCGAGCCTGGATACTTACTACCTCTCCTAATACCAGTCCCATGCAGGTGTGGGTGAGTGCGCCAAATCCCTGATGGAGCGCCCGTCACTGTTTAACCTCCCAACACGCTACACGGTCTGCTTGTGTTTGTGATTATTTCTCATTTATTTCACAATTTTTCCTGTGTTGTCCGTACTGTTTTCAAATACACCTTGGGAACTATATTCGCAGTAAGTCAATCAGCTTTCGGTTTCCAATTTCACCCTTTGATCCTGGTAAAAAACTTTGAGGTCTTTTACTGTAATTATACTTTTCAAGCTCACAAGGTACATAAGAACATAAGAAAATAAGGAAGCTACAAGAGGCCGCGAGACCTACACGGGGTAGTTCCTGTTACTTAACACTACCTACATCCACCTTTCATCCCCATCCATGAATTTATCTAGCCTCCTTTTAAAGCTCCCTAATGACTCCGCACTAACTACCTGTCTACTGAGTCCATTGCAATCATTTATCATCCTATTTGGGATGTAGTTTTTCCTTTTCTTTTTTTAATTCTACGCTTTCCCAGCTTGACACAGCTCATAGCCTGTACAGGTAGTGTCTATTCACTTAAGCTGGATTCATGGGAGCTGCTCGATGCCTACCTGAGTATGTAAGGACGTCGCTGATTGGCTGAGGCTACCAAAATACCACCACCATCACCACCCACCCCGCGTGCATCAGCCAATCAGCGACGTCCTTACATACTCGGGTAGGCATCGAGCAGCTCCCAAGAATCCAGCTTAAGTGAATAGACTGTAGTGGTACATATCACTGTGGCGTAATAAGCCTTGAAGACTAAGCCACCGAGCAGAGTGGTGATGTCCTGCCATCTGTGACGTGGTATGTTACCGTAAATGGCGGCGTATAAGTCGACCAGGCGTACAAGTCGACCCCAAGATTATTAGCTCAAGATTACGGGTCAGGCCTATACCTGCCGTATAAGTCGGCCCCAAAAATACGGTAGGCTACTGGTAGGCCAAAGCTTGAATGTGGATAGGCTACGGTACGGCATACGGTAACCTGTCGCGAAAACACATAACACCACACCACTTATATATTTCTGCCCGTAATCATGCCTAATCTTTACTTTAACTTACCAAAAACTCTTTCATTCATAGAAAATGTCAAAATCTTTCTAAATCAAATTCCTCTTGTGACTTCTGGCATCTAGCAAATAACATGTCTAACAATTTTTCTTCTTCATCTTTCCCTCCTATGCTTCACCCAGTTGGCTCCACAGCTGTCTCATCTATTTCTAAAGCTGAACTCTTCGCTCAAACCTTTGCTAAAAATTCCACTTTGGCTGATGAAGGGCTTGTTCCTCCTTCTCCTCCGCCCTCTGACTATATTATGCCCGTCATTAAGATCCTTCGTAATGATGTTTTCTTTGCCCTTTCTGGCCTAGATCCTTGGAAGGCTTACGGTCCTGACGGAGTCCCTCCTATTGTTCTCAAAAACTGTGCTTCTGTGCTTGCACCCTGCCTGGTCAAACTTTTCCGTCTTTGTCTATCTACTTCCACCTTTCCTTCTTGCTGGAGGTTTGCTCACATCCAACCTGTTCCTAAGAAGGGTGACCGTTCTAATCCTTCAAACTACCGTCCTATAGCTTTGACTTCCTGCCTTTCTAAAGCTTTTGAATCTATACTTAATAAAAAGATTCTTAAGCATCTATCTGCTCACAATCTTCTATCTGATCGTCAGTACGGTTTCCGTAAAGGGCGATCTACTGGCGATCTTCTAGCTTTCCTAACTGAATCTTGGTCATCCTCCTTTAGGGGTTTCGGTGAAACTTTTGCTGTTGCCCTTGACATATCAAAAGCTTTTGATAGAGTCTGGCACAAATCTTTAATTTCCAAACTACCCTCATTCGGTTTCTATCATTCTCTCTGTAACTTCATCTTAAGTTTCCTTTCAAACCGTTCTATTGCAGCTACTGTAGACGGACATTGTTCTTCTCCTAAATCTATCAATAGTGGTGTTCCCCAGGGTTCTGTCCTATCACCCACTCTCTTTCTATTATTCATTAATGATCTTCAAAGTCTAACTCAAAGCCCTATCCACTCCTACGCTGATGATTCTACCCTGCATTTTTCAACGTCGTTTATTAGACGTCCAACTCAACAGGAACTAAGTGATTCACGGAGAGATACCACCGAGCGTCTAACTTCTGATCTTTCTATAATTTCTGATTGGGGCAAAGCAAACCTTGTTTTGTTCAATGCCTTAAAAAACCCAATTTCTTCACCTATCTACTCGACAAAACCTACCAGGTAACTATCCCCTCTTCTTCAATGACACTCAACTGTCTCCTTCTACAATGAACATTCTAAGACTATCCTTTACCAAAAATCTGAACTGGAAATCTCACATCTCATCTCTTGCTAAAACAGCTTCTAAGAAGTTAGGTGTCCTGTGGCGTCTGCGTCCTTTTTTTTCTCCCTCCCAATTGCTTGCTCTCTACAGGGGCCTTATCTGCCCATGTATGGAGTATGTCTCACATGTTTGGGGAGGATCCACTCATACAGCTCTCCTAAACAGGGTTGAGTCAAAAGCTTTTCATCTCATCAACTCCCCTCCTCTGACTGACTGTCTTCAATCTTTAAATCACCGCCGCAATGTTGCTTCTCTTGCTCTCTTCTACCGTTATTTTCATGCTCACTGCTCTTCTGAACTTGCTAACTGCATGCTTCCCCCCCTCCCGCGGTCTCGCTGCACAAGACTTTCTACTCATTCTCATCCCTATTCTGTCCATTTTCCTAATGCAAGAGTTAATCAGTATCTTTACTCGTTCATCCCTTTCACTGGTAAACTCTGGAACTCTCTTCCTGTTTCTATTTTTCCACTTTCCTATGACTTAAATCTTTTCAAAAGAAGAGTAACCTCCCGAACTAAATTGGCTCACCCCTCTTATTTACATTATTCTCTTACTGTCTTCTTTATAGGGACTGGCAACTAAGCGGGCTTTGTGTTACCCATTTTTGTTGTGCCCTTGGCCACGTCCTTTGTGATGTAAAAAAAAAAAAAAAAAAAAATTATATGAAGATCTAAATCTTCAAACCAAAACACCCTAGTCCCCTGATAGTACCGCTACATACTGTATATCATAGTAAAACATGGTAGTACACTAGGGTCCCACATAAAACAAGAAATTGGTCGATAAACGAGGTCGTTCTATGTGAATTCGCTCTATGTGAAACACATAACCTAGGGGAAAAATTGATATTGGTTGATCGGTCCTCCCGTGCAATGCCGTGCACACCTGTAATCCTTCACACCCAGGCATATCAAAACATATAAATGATAAGTTATGCATAGAAATGATGACATAGGCATATTGTTGCTTACCTTAAATCTAATAGGGATTATGTACCGAAGGCGAGGGTTCCGAGGCATCTTGGAGGTCACTCATCGTCACATTGGTTGGAGCTCGCACGCTCACAGCTGATGACTTGTAAACAAACCCACAACAACGAAAGTGTACCGTCCAATGAAAGCCATCAATACATTACGATAACTGATGACATTGTGAATGGATCACAACATATATCCTTCACATGAATGGGTTTTTTTGGTAATAATGGACGAGAACTGCGCGGTCGCTACCGCTGTTCCCCACCCCATGCCACCCTCACCCCACCTCCGGGGCGACACACCGCCGCCGTGCCCCTCCTCACCCCATGCCAGGGACACAACCTTCGTTATGTACAATATTTCGGCGCTCTATATGAGAATACCTCGGATTTGCCCTATTTTGATGGCGGAATCGTTCTATATGAACATTCGTTCCTTACAAAAAATTTAGAATTTTATTTATTTAAAATAAAAAAAATAATATTCTAGGTCGTTCGTTCTCTAGGGGAAATGGTCTCTGCGAACACGTTTTATGCGGGACCCTCGTGTGCCTAGGACTGGATGCACTTACCGGTGCCTTCCACCATTTGCATTCCCCAGTGTTTACAATCTGTGTATCAGCTGTTGGAAACAACTGTGGGTGGAACTGCCGCTAAACGTCTTCTCCAGTTGTCGCTGTTGCTCTGGTAGTGGCGCATATTGTAGTTGTCTGACTGGAGTTACGGTAAGTGGTGTACAGCGATTGTTAGTAGTGCTGATACCACTTGTTTGGCACTCGGTGGTAAAGGTTCGCAATTTATCCTTGCCGTATAAGTCAACCCCTAGTTATGGAGAGATTTTTTCAGGCTCAATGAGTCGACTTGTACGCCGCCATTTACGGTATATGGATCTATATTCCCTATTTCCTTACATTTTTCAATGTAACGAGGAATAGATCCAGAGTCCAACATCTGAAGGACATAATCTGACAGATGAACACCATCAATCACTTTCCCAGCCCTCAAAAAAAAGAGATCAGTAAGCGTGAGTGTACCACATTTACAGGGGAAGTAATGATTACATCACCACACGGCCACTGTCTGCCAGCCATGTGCTCGGGGGGGAGCTTCGTGACGTCAGTGCATACTATCTATAGGTCCTCTCCTCTAGTGTTGGCCGAAGCCACCACCCCGGGAGGCAGGTCACAAACCCCATGCTAACACCCGGTACCCATTCACTGCTGGGTGGACAGGGGCTCGGTTTTCTTGAAGGAAACAGCCCATCTATTTCCGCTCCGCCCGGGGATCGATAGCAGACGATAGATGGCGCTGGCGCTGTTGGCGGTGGCAATCTGCCGAGCCTCAGACGTGGAGCAAACATCACACCGTGAGGCCAGATAGTTGATTTGAATGTCTTATGGTTTTTGAAATACTTGTAACAGATAAGTACTGATTTACTGAGTACTGAGGAAGTACTACAACATTCGTCTTGGAAGACCATTAGTATTTTTCAGGGTATTTTTTTGGGGAAAACGTGAGGCTTATAAGCCGTAAAATATGGTACTACGCCTCACACCGGACTAAATAAGCATTTTTAGTGTTTTCAATACCCGATTTTCGCGATCCTCGAGTTTAGCGCTATGCCTTGTGAAGAAAGCAGGCACGAAACTCAGGAGGGTGCTGTATATAACTGCATTAAAAAAACTCCTTTAAAGTGAAATGGTTTGGCTATAACAGAACTCTTGCAATATACAGAAAGGGGGGGGGGGGAGAGAGAGAGAGAGAGAGAGAGAGAGAGAGAGAGAGAGAGAGAGAGAGAGAGAGAGAGAGAGAGAGAGAGAGAGAGAGAGAGAGAGAGAGAGAGAGAGAGAGAGAGTGAAATTTAATCTGTGTGTGTGTATTTACCTAGTTGTATTTACCTAGTTGTAACATACAGGAAAAGAGCTATGCTCGTACTGTCCCGTCTCCAAATCTACTATTATCCAGCTTGCCTTTGAAGTCCTGAATACTTCTTGCATTAATCACTTTTGCATCAAGGTTGTTCCAGGCTTCTAGGCTTCTATACGGGAAGCTGTATTTTTTTTTGTCCCTCTTGCATGTTGTCCTTTTCAATTTCTTCTCATGACCTCTTGTACAGTAAAACCCTTATAACTCGGCACTGTATAACTCGGAATTTGATATAACTCGGCAAGGCAAAGACAAAGGTTTTTTTTTTATATATATATATATATATATATATATATATATATATATATATATATATATATATATATATATATATATATATATATATATATATATATATATATATATATATATATGCCTATAGCGCGTGACTCGAGGGCTGTGATGGTTGGCCCTCGCCAGTGGTGGCGCAGGCAGGATTCTTATAGTGACACCTGTAATTAGAGGCTCATGCCGCCCCCCTGTGTCCTCCCATGCACTCGCAGTCGAAGGTAGAGTTAATGGACAGGGCATGTGGGTGTTCTTAGGCCACTCGATGGTGCAGAAAGATTTCAAGTGGATTTATGGGTCTCACTCGGGATCGAACTCGGGTTTTCGAGAACGCCACTCGGTGACGCTAACCACTCTGCTACCGCCTCCCCTAAACTGCATCTCTTGGTTTTCACTCGGTATATCATGCCCTCACAACCTCTTGTGTGAACATGTAAACAGAAAGTCGGCAAAAAATAATGTATCTCAGCATATTGCTGTTATAACTGCATCTCTTTGCTTACACTCGGCAAAGCCTTAGTCGCATAAAGTAGTATTTTTGTCCTTTTGACCTTTCCTGCAGACTCAGGCTCTTCAATTTCATTGAAGTCTCCCTTCCTGCTGGAGACACCCTTGCGTGATGGAGCTGACATCTTGAAATACAGTACTGTATGATGTAATCCCAAAACACGTAAAATACGTGGCAAAGTAAAGCAAAGGTCAGGAACCAGCGCGTAGGCTGTCAGCTGCTGAGCCGTGTTTATGTCGTCCAAGCACCGTCTTGGATACGAATTCCGTTTTTTGTCGAAATTAAAAAAGGATTGGTTTCTGCTTAAAAAACACAACAAGCTTGGTAGGAGCCGAAATAATAATCAATGCAAAACATTGCAAACAATATCACAAAGTAGTATAACACACATTTCAGCAAGTGTTATTGGATTGGGATTCGTAATCCAAGACGGTGCTTGGACGACAAAAACACGGCTCAGCCTACGCGCTGGTACCAGACCTTTGCTTTACTTTGCCACCTATTTTACGTGTTTTGGAATTACATCATACAGTACTGTATATCAAGATGTCAGCTCCATCACGCAAGGGTGTCTCCAGCAGGAAGGGAATGGAATTGAAGAGCCTGAGCCTGCAGGAAAAGGTGAAAGTACTGGCAAGGATGGGTGCAGGTGCGTCCATGCGTGCTATTTGTGCTGAGTTTGATATCAAATCCAGCACATTCTACCCGTTCACTGGTAAGTGTAGTTTTTATGCTTTGACACTTTTTATGCTTTTTACCCATATCAGAGGAGGACATTGCATAACTCGGCACATTGAATAACTCGGCAAGGGCCAGAGCCCCTATCGTGCTGAGTTATAAGGGTTTTACTGTACTTCTATCGTCCCACACAAACAGATCTTCTCTATCATTTTTTTCCAGACCCATTGATGCTCTATACACTGCTATAAAATCTCCCCTTTCTCTTCTTTTCTCAAGAGTTGGGAGTTTCAGTCTTGAAAGTCTTTCCTCATATGGTAAATCTCTCAGGCTTGTATAATGCTTTAAGTTCATTATTCTCTTTTTTTCAATTTCTCCATCTCCTTTTTGAACTCTTCTTTTTCCTTGACATTTTGCTTTTCCTTCCTTTTCAGTTCCTTTAGTTTTACTTTCAGACCTTCCACTTCGTCATGGCTTCTTCTCAAACTATCAAGTCAACACTTCGTCATAGCTTCTTCTCAAACTATCAAGTCAACACTTCGTCATAGCTTCTTCTCAAACTATCAAGTCAACACTTCGTCATAGCTTCTTCTCAAACTATCAAGTCAACACTTCGTCATAGCTTCTTCTCAAACTATCAAGTCAACACTTCGTCATGGCTTCTTCTCAAACTATCAAGTCAACACTTCGTCATAGCTTCTTCTCAAACTATCAAGTCAACACTTCGTCATAGCTTCTTCTCAAACTATCAAGTCAACACTTCGTCATAGCTTCTTCTCAAACTATCAAGTCAACACTTCGTCATGGCTTCTTCTCAAACTATCAAGTCAACACTTCGTCATGGCTTCTTCTCAAACTATCAAGTCAACACTTCGTCATAGCTTCTTCTCAAACTATCAAGTCAACACTTCGTCATGGCTTCTTCTCAAACTATCAAGTCAACACTTCGTCATAGCTTCTTCTCAAACTATCAAGTCAACACTTCGTCATAGCTTCTTCTCAAACTATCAAGTCAACACTTCGTCATAGCTTCTTCTCAAACTATCAAGTCAACACTTCGTCATAGCTTCTTCTCAAACTATCAAGTCAACACTTCGTCATAGCTTCTTCTCAAACTATCAAGTCAACACTTCGTCATGGCTTCTTCTCAAACTATCAAGTCAACACTTCGTCATAGCTTCTTCTCAAACTATCAAGTCAACACTTCGTCATGGCTTCTTCTCAAACTATCAAGTCAACACTTCGTCATAGCTTCTTCTCAAACTATCAAGTCAACACTTCGTCATGGCTTCTTCTCAAACCATAAAGTAAACACTTCGTCATAGCTTCTTCTCAAACCACCAAGTCAACACTTCGTCATAGCTTCTTCTCAAACCATAAAGTAAACATTTCAAACCTTCGAACTCTTCAATCACTCTCTTCACGTCTAGTCTGGTCTTATCTCCCTCCTCCTCCACCCTGACCACCCTGGAGTGCAGAGTTCCCTTCTTAACTTCTTCATTAAACCCTGAGAAGTCTAACAGGGTTATCCGAAGCTCTTGTCCTGCCTTTGGGGTCTCCGTCATGTTAAAAAAAAAAAAATTGTACGCGAATTATAATCTCTCTTTTACGTGGACCACAACCCTGCTCAGGCCCTATCTAACACTTGTGTGTATGTATGCGTGCGAGCGTACATATGAGACACTTAGGACTCAACCCACACCCTGCCTCTGTCTTCACTCTCTCCCATTCTCTCTGCATGCTTCATCTGTAATGCTGTGTTAGTCATGGGGCTTAAGCAATCTGTTCCCTTTTATATTAGTAAATCATTGGACTGTATAGGGTTTCTTATTCCTCTTGTATCTAAATGAAAATTATATGGACCAGGGTACTTTTCTTAGAGGGGCAGCAAAGATTCATAATATTTTGCTATTCGCGAGATACCTTGGGGGGACCGAAGGTAGGTCGGATAATTGGAATAGTCGGATGTTCGGATATCACGGTAACCATAAACGTAAGGACAAAATGGTATAGAACATAAAAGATGCAGCTCTTGAAGGCCGAGCCAGTGGTAGACGCGAAAGTAAAATTCATGCATAAATAAAGCCACAAATCAATGTTTTCTATAAACTATAAAAAACTAAGTAAAATAAATGGCCAAAACAAGACACAACGTGGTGGTGAAAAAAGTCGGTTGTTTGGACAAGTCGGATGTTTGGAGGTCGGATGTTGGGAATTTGGCTGTCACAAATACCTTGCAAATTATATAGGACAACTGAAATATAGAGCAGATATTGGTCATAACTTGAATGATAGTAAAACCAGATGCTAAAGGAAGCACTTCAGTCAACGCACCTTCAGCATGCATGATGGCCATGTGTGTGCGTAGGGTGGCCGCATCCCGATACATCCTCTTGCAGGTAGGGCAAGGCCGAGGCTCATGGAATGCTAGTTTCCGCTGATATTGTTCTGTAAAGGAAAAGCCATCATTTTCGGACACGTTAATTGTGGATAATCTAGAGAAAGCATGCAGGCACAATCATGCAGAATATATAACAATAGCTTGAGATATTGACATTGCCTACACCAGCGGTCTTCAAACTTTTTTCATCGCAACCCAGTTTGATTTTATGCATTACATTCATGACCCTAGTGTACTTCTGTTGCTGCTTTCTGTCTCCGATGTGATTTTTTTTAACAATTACAAACATACATACATACATACATACAGCTAAGTATTAATTATCCGACCTTGGGGGGACCGAAGGTAGGTCGGATAATTGGAATAGTCGGATGTTCGGATATCACAGTAACCATAAACGTAAGGACAAAATGGTATAGAACACAAAAGATGCAGCTCTTGAAGGCCGAGCCAGTGGTATACGCGAAAGTAAAATTCATGCATAAATAAAGCCACAAATCAATGTTTTCTAAAGACTAAAAAAAACCTAAGTAAAATAAATGGCCAAAACAAGAAACAATGTGGTGGTGAAAAAAGTCGGTTGTTTGGACAAGTCGGATGTTGGGAATTTGGCTGTGCATACATATGCATATAAATGCATATAAGTGCATTGCATATATAAGTGCATTGCATATATAAGTGCATTGCATATATAAGTGCATTGCATATATAAGTGCATTGCATATATAAGTGCATTGCATATATAAGTGCATGCATATATAAGTGCATTGCATATATAAGTGCATGCATATATAAGTGCATTGCATATATAAGTGCATGCATATATAAGTGCATTGCATATATAAGTGCATTGCATATATAAGTGCATGCATATATAAGTGCATGCATATATAAGTGCATTGCATATATAAGTGCATGCATATATAAGTGCATTGCATATATATAAGTGCATTGCATATATAAGTGCATTGCATATATATAAGTGCATTGCATATATATAAGTGCATTGCATATATAAGTGCATTGCATATATAAGTGCATGCATATATAAGTGCATTGCATATATAAGTGCATGCATATATAAGTGCATGCATATATAAGTGCATTGCATATATAAGTGCATGCATATATAAGTGCATGCATATATAAGTGCATTGCATATATAAGTGCATGCATATATAAGTGCATGCATATATAAGTGCATTGCATATATAAGTGCATGCATATATAAGTGCATTGCATATATATAAGTGCATTGCATATATAAGTGCATTGCATATATATAAGTGCATTGCATATATATAAGTGCATTGCATATATAAGTGCATTGCATATATAAGTGCATTGCATATATAAGTGCATTGCATATATAAGTGCATTGCATATATATAAGTGCATTGCATATATAAGTGCATTGCATATATATAAGTGCATTGCATATATATAAGTGCATTGCATATATAAGTGCATTGCATATATAAGTGCATTGCATATATATAAGTGCATTGCATATATAAGTGTATTGCATATATATAAGTGCATTGCGTATATAAGTGCATTGCATATATATAAGTGCATTGCATATATATAAGTGCATTGCGTATATAAGTGCATTGCATATATATAAGTGCATTGCATATATAAGTGCATTGCATATATATAAGTGCATTGCGTATATAAGTGCATTGCATATATATAAGTGCATTGCATATATATAAGTGCATTGCATATATATAAGTGCATTGCATATATATAAGTGCATTGCGTATATATAAGTGCATTGCATATATATAAGTGCATTGCATATATAAGTGCATTGCATATATATAAGTGCATTGCATATATATAAGTGCATTGCATATATATAAGTGCATTGCATATATAAGTGTATTGCATATATATAAGTGCATTGCATATATAAGTGTATTGCATATATATAAGTGCATTGCGTATATAAGTGCATTGCATATATATAAGTGCATTGCATATATATAAGTGCATTGCGTATATAAGTGCATTGCATATATATAAGTGCATTGCATATATAAGTGCATTGCATATATATAAGTGCATTGCGTATATAAGTGCATTGCGTATATAAGTGCATTGCGTATATATAAGTGCATTGCATATATATAAGTGCATTGCATATAATATAAGTGCATTGCATATATATAAGTGCATTGCGTATATATAAGTGCATTGCATATATATAAGTGCATTGCATATATATAAGTGCATTGCATATATATAAGTGCATTGCATATATATAAGTGCATTGCATATATAAGTGCATTGCATATATAAGTGCATTGCATATATATAAGTGCATTGCATATATAAGTGCATTGCGTATATATAAGTGCATTGCATATATATAAGTGCATTGCGTATATAAGTGCATTGCATATATATAAGTGCATTGCATATATATAAGTGCATTGCATATATATAAGTGCATTGCGTATATAAGTGCATTGCATATATATAAGTGCATTGCATATATAAGTGCATTGCGTATATAAGTGCATTGCGTATATATAAGTGCATTGCATATATATAAGTGCATTGCATATATATAAGTGCATTGCATATATATAAGTGCATTGCATATATATAAGTGCATTGCGTATATAAGTGCATTGCATATATATAAGTGCATTGCATATATAAGTGCATTGCGTATATAAGTGCATTGCGTATATATAAGTGCATTGCATATATATAAGTGCATTGCATATATAAGTGCATTGCGTATATAAGTGCATTGCATATATATAAGTGCATTGCATATATATAAGTGCATTGCATATAATATAAGTGCATTGCGTATATAAGTGCATTGCATATATATAAGTGCATTGCATATATATAAGTGCATTGCATATATAAGTGCATTGCATATATATAAGTGCATTGCATATATATAAGTGCATTGCATATAATATAAGTGCATTGCATATATAAGTGCATTGCGTATATATAAGTGCATTGCATATATATAAGTGCATTGCATATATATAAGTGCATTGCGTATATAAGTGCATTGCATATATATAAGTGCATTGCATATATATAAGTGCATTGCATATATATAAGTGCATTGCATATATAAGTGCATTGCATATATATAAGTGCATTGCATATATATAAGTGCATTGCGTATATAAGTGCATTGCGTATATATAAGTGCATTGCGTATATATAAGTGCATTGCATATATATAAGTGCATTGCATATATATAAGTGCATTGCATATATATAAGTGCATTGCATATATATAAGTGCATTGCATATATATAAGTGCATTGCATATATAAGTGCATTGCATATATAAGTGCATTGCATATATAAGTGCATTGCATATATATATGTGCATTGCATATATATAAGTGCATTGCATATATAAGTGCATTGCATATATAAGTGCATTGCATATATAAGTGCATTGCATATATATAAGTGCATTGCATATATATAAGTGCATTGCGTATATAAGTGCATTGCATATATATAAGTGCATTGCGTATATAAGTGCATTGCGTATATATAAGTGCATTGCATATATAAGTGCATTGCATATATAAGTGCATTGCATATATATAAGTGCATTGCGTATATATAAGTGCATTGCATATATAAGTGCATTGCATATATATAAGTGCATTGCATATATATAAGTGCATTGCATATATATAAGTGCATTGCATATATAAGTGCATTGCATATATATAAGTGCATTGCATATATATAAGTGCATTGCGTATATATAAGTGCATTGCATATATAAGTGCATTGCGCATATATAAGTGCATTGCATATATATAAGTGCATTGCATATATATAAGTGCATTGCATATATATAAGTGCATTGCATATATATAAGTGCATTGCGTATATATAAGTGCATTGCATATATAAGTGCATTGCATATATAAGTGCATTGCATATATAAATACATGCATCTATGGATTCAAAATGATTGCATATGTTCGAGTGTGCCAATGTAAATTTTATTTAATAAAAGTATTTTTTAAATATGTTGAAGTATTGTGTAAATTGTAACTACGTAAGTAGAGAAAAATAGTATTGAATGATTGGCAAGTGAAGATTATGCATACATGTCCTGCCTTCTCCCATCGGCATTATCTCTCTCTCTCTCTCTCTCTCTCTCTCTCTCTCTCTCTCTCTCTCTCTCTCTCTCTCTCTCTCTTATTAATGCATTTCACATATTATTTATATAATCTAGGACGTGGTGACCCACTGAGCAAAAGCTCGCGATCCAGTATTGGGCCACGACCCGTACTTTGAAGAACCCTGGCCTATACTATGCCAGCCATACATACTAAATAATTACACAATACAGTGGTCCCTCACGTTTGGCGATTTAGTTAGTCTTGCCAAACCATCGCCAAAAGTTAATCTCGCCAAACGCGAATAGTACTTTCAATGGGAAAATTATCCATTAGTCTTTGACGAGGCCCGAGTTCACCCTTTTGAGCTCCATTTTTGTACTGTAACTGCTTAAAGCAAAGACATTATACATGAAACATTAACACCAATACAAAAGACAATAGATAATAGATAAGAGATGTTATTTACCATGAATTATTTAGAGTTAGGCGCTGATGTAATGCATAATACTAAGAAAAAACAAGAGCTGGGTGAACAAGGTGGCGGTTGTTGCTGCCAAGATGGCCGTCAGATGTAACCATCACACCCTTCCCGCTGAAGCTCTCCACTGTAAGAAGTCTGATATCTCGGGTCTACCGCTTCACCTGGGATACCTCGCTAGGCGACGCCCTCCGTGCCACCACCATGGGTCATTACAGCTCAGACTCCTCCCTGCACCCAGGGACATGAGAAACATCCCGCTTCCTGGATGCCTCCCTCATCCGCCTGCGTGCTGCCGCCACACAACACTCACGGCCCACCTGACGACAAGCCTACTCTTTGACGAGGCCCGAGCTCACCCTTTTGACCTCCATTTTTGTACTTTAACTGCTTAAAAGCAAAGACATATTGCATGAAACATTAACACCAATACAAAAGACAATAGATTTTTTTTTTTTTTTTTTACATTTGTGCCTATAGCGCCTGTAGGCAGTGGTGACCCAGGGCTCGGATGGAAGGCTCTGGAGGTTCACTTGAGGGCTCTGATGGTTGGTCCTCGCCCGTGGTGGCGCAGGCAGGATATTATAGTGACGCCTGTGATTAGAGGCTCATGCTGCCCCCCTGTGTCCTCCGATGCACTCGCAATCGAAGGTAGAGTTGATGGGCAGGGCATGTGGGTGTTCTTAGGCCACTCGACAGTGCAGAAAAGGTTTTGGTTTTCTTCGGGGATCAAACTCGGGTCACCGAGAATGCCAGTCGGAGACGCTAACCACTCCGCTACCGCCTCCCCAAATTATAATAGATAACAGATATTATTTACCATGAACTATTTAGAGCTAGGCCTGGTGAGACGAGTGAGTGTGGTGGTTGTGTAGGCGGTGGTGGTTGTGGCTGTGTTTACCTTTCCTCCACTCTCGTTTCTCCGCTTTTTTGCCCCTGTCCTTATTGTCACCTGGTCCCTCAAACCACCACCACCACCAGTACTTGTTGATGCCATTGTCTTAGTGCGAAACACCAAAAGTACCATCACTTGAAGCAAAAAACAGCACAGTCGTCAAGATTGCTACTGGGAAGATAACAAACACCAACATGGACGCTTGAGGGCGGTGCATTCTGGGCCGACGTCATTCCGAGGCGTCAGTGCACGTCTCGCCAAAAGAGAATTTGAAGCTCCAAATTTGGATTCTGGTACCCTATCCAACCTATCGCCAATACTGTGTTTCGTCAAACGGAGACTCGCCAAATGCGAGGGACCACTGTATAAGGAAATACTTAAAATGTTTTAAGTACAAGTAGGAGTACCGTATTTTACGGGTTATAAGACGCACTTTTTCCCCAAAAAAATACCATGAAAAACACTCATGCGTCTTCCAAGAGGAATGTTGTAGGAGGTTAGCTTAGGTAGCTATTCAATTCAGCCTCTTATATGATGTAACCTCAGTACTTATCTGTTACAAGTATTTCGAATACCATAACACATTCAAATCAACTAATCTGTCTTCAAGCTGTGATGTTTACTGCGGTACTGGCGGGAGCCATTCCGCCTTGGCAGATTGGCGCCAACAGCCATTTCGTGTACACTACCCTCCCGAGTTTCGTGCTTGCTTTCTTCCGGAGGCATAGCGCGAAACTCGCGGATCGCGAAACTCAGGTATTGAAAACACTGTAAAAAAAAATTTTTTTTTTTTGGGTGTGTGTATTTACCTAGTTGTATTTACCTAGTTGTAACATACAGGAAAAGAGCTATGCTCGTACTGTCCCGTCTCCAGATCTACTATTATCCAGTTTGCCTTTGAAGTCCTGAATACAGGAGAACCTCGTTTAACCGGCATTTAAAACAACGGCAGCCTCAAAACAACGGCACTAATCGACCCAGGCTTTTTTTTTTTTTTTTTTTTTTTTTTTTTTTTCCCCACTGATAAACTCTGGAACTCTCTTCCTGTTTCTATTTTTCCACTTTCCTATGACTTACATCTTTTCAAAAGAAGAGTAACAAGACACCTCCCTCACTAAATTGGCTCACCCCTCTTTTTTATTTTATTCTCTTACTGTCTTCTTTATAGGGACTGGCAACTAAGCGGGCTTTGTGTTACCCATTTTTGTTGTGCCCTTGGCCAGTTCCTTGTGATGGGAAAAAAAAAAAAAAAAAAAAAAAAGGAAAAAAAAAAAAAAAAAAAAAAAAAAAAAAAAAAGGGATTTTGGGGGATTCCATAAGAGTAACTCTCAAAACAACGGCAAAATGAGTTATCCGGCATGCGCTCCCCCCCCGAGGGTGCCGGATAAACGAGGTTCTCCTGTACTTCTTGCATTAATCACTTTTACATCAAGGTTGTTCCGGGCTTCTATGCTTCTATACGGGAAGCTGTATTTTTTTATATCCCTCT
Organism: Chionoecetes opilio; assembly: GCA_016584305.1. NCBI lineage: Eukaryota > Metazoa > Arthropoda > Malacostraca > Decapoda > Majidae > Chionoecetes > Chionoecetes opilio. The sequence continues at coordinate 163,408 of JACEEZ010015647.1, forward strand.
TGCATGTTGTCCTTTTCAATTTCTTCTCATGACCTCTTGTACTTCTGTCGTCCCACACAAACAGATCAGTTCTATCAATTTTTTCCAGACCCATTTTTTTGATGCTCTATACACTGCTATAAAATCTCCCCTTTCTCTTCTTTTCTCAAGAGTTGGGAGTTTCAGTCTTGAAAGTTTTTCCTCATATGGTAAATCTCTCAGGCTTGGAGCCATTTTTGTGGCTGCTCTTTGTATTCTCTCAATCTTCCTTATATCCTTCTTTTTATGTGGTGACCAAATCACTGCCGCATATTCCAACCTTGGTCGAATCAGAGATGTTATCAATTTCTTGATCATCTCTTCATCCAGATATTTGAATGCCATTCTTATATTCCTCAGCAACTGGTATGTATCTCCTGTGATCTTGTTTATATGCTTCTCTGGTGACAAATTGTCCTTAATCCATACTCCCAGATCTTTTTCGACCTTTGTTTTGATTATCCATTCGTTTCCCATCGAATACTTTCCTCTGTCTCTTTTTGCTACTGCCCATTTCCATCACTTTACACTTTTTGGCATTAAACTCCATTTCCCATATTTGACTCCATCTGAAAATCTTATCTAGATCCTTTTGTAAATCCTCACAGTCCTGTTTACTTTCTACTTCTCTTGGTTTGTGACCCGCCTCCCGGGGTGGTGGCTTCGGCCAACACTACGTAGAGAAGAGGAGGGAGGAGAGGAGCTTGAAATTGAGCTTGAGTTGGGAGTCACCCAGCGGATGCTGTTTTGGTCTGAGTGAGTGATCTTGTCAGCTGATGGTTGTGTGACAGTGTTATATGACAATAACACTGTCACAATGCCTTTCTCTCTTCTCTCCTGTCTCCTCCAGTACCTCCAGAAACCACAGTACCACACACGTCATGGTTAATCATTTATAAAGGAGTATTTTGTGGTAATAAGTAAGGAACGGCGGGGGTGTAAGGTAAGGTGCTACTTATTTTGAAGTGTTACCTATCTTTTTAGACATCGGCTGCTCGTGTAGATAAAAACACAAACAAAAGGAAAAAGACAAAGCAAAACTACATACAAGCTATACTAAGCCTATTATAATACTATACTAAGCAGGAAGGTAAGAAGACGTGTCCCGTACGTCTCTTATGGGAGGCAGTAGAAGAGTGGTTAGCGTCTCCGAGTGGCGTTCTCGGTGACCCGAGTTCGATCCTTGATGAGGGCTGTAAAATCCACTTAAAATCTTTCTCTGCACCAATTGAGTGGCCTAAGAACACCCACACGCTGCCCATTAACTCTACCTTCGATTGCGAGTGCATCGGAGGACACAGGGGGGAGGGGGGGGCCATGAGAGACTATTCACAGGCGTCACTATAGAAATTCTGTCTGCGCTACCACGGGCAAGGGCCAACCATCACAGCCCTCAAGTGAACCTCCAGGGCCTACCATCCCACCCCTGGAGGTCACTACCTAACGGCGCTGTAGGCACACACACACTGAACAGTTATATGAGTTTATTCGCTGATGATGCTAAATTACTAAGAAAAGTAGAAAGTAAAGAGGACTGTGAGCATTTACAAAAGGATCTAGATAAGATTTTCAGATGGAGTCAATTATGGGAAATGGAGTTTAATGCTAAAAAGTGTAAAGTGATGGAAATGGGCAGTAGCAAAAAGAGACAGAGAGGAAGGTATTCGATGGGAAATGAATGGATAATCAAAACAAAGGTCGAAAAAGATCTGGGAGTATGGATTAAGGACAATTTGTCACCAGAGAAGCATATAAACAAGATCACAGGAGATACATACCAGTTGCTGAGGAATATAAGAATGGCATTCAAATATCTGGATGAAGAGATGATCAAGAAATTGATAACATCTCTGATTCGACCAAGGTTGGAATATGCGGCAGTGATTTGGTCACCACATAAAAAGAAGGATATAAGGAAGATTGAGAGAATACAAAGAGCAGCCACAAAAATGGCTCCAAGCCTGAGAGATTTACCATATGAGGAAAAACTTTCAAGACTGAAACTCCCAACTCTTGAGAAAAGAAGAGAAAGGGGAGATTTTATAGCAGTGTATAGAGCATCAATGGGTCTGGAAAAAATTGATAGAGAAGATCTGTTTGTGTGGGACGATAGAAGTACAAGAGGTCATGAGAAGAAATTGAAAAGGACAACATGCAAGAGGGACATAAAAAAATACAGCTTCCCGTACAGAAGCATAAAAGCCTGGAACAACCTTGATGCAAAAGTGATTAATGCAAGAAGTATTCAGGACTTCAAAGGCAAGCTGGATAATAAGCCGTGTTTTTGTCGTCCAAGCACCGTCTTGGTACGAAGACCGTTTTTTGTCTTGATTGGTTTCTGCGACAAAAACACAACAAGCTTGGTAGGAGCCGAAATATTAATCAACGCAAAACACTGCAAACAATATCACAAAGTAGTATAACACACATTTCAGCAGGTGTTATCACTTTGAGGTGAATACTGAAGTTATATTATGAAGGTTATGATAAACAATAACAACACAGAGCCGAAAGGGTAGCCAGTTGTCACAAGCACCAAAAATATAGCCAGGATGGGGCCTGCGTTTCTCTTGCCTAACTATTTACCTTATATGTTATGTGTGGTGACGATGAGTGTCAATATACATCCAGTCCAGTCTCTTCAGATATATTACATATGAGAAACAACATTCCGCATGAGCCGAAAACGTCTCGGTTATTTTAATGCCACAAATTCACCTCTCTTGATATAATGTGGTGACCATGAGTGTCATTATTCTGACTGCCCAGCCTGATATGGTGTGTGTGCGACTGCAGGCATGCATATTTCTCTGTTATTCACGCTGCACAAGGAACTGGGATTTTTTTTTTCTGGTGAGTTTTGATGTGGTTTGAATTCATTTGCTAACCGTTTCTGAGGCGATCACTTTTTTGGGGAAGGGGAGTGAAGGTTAGGTTAGGTTAGGTATAGCTTATGTTAGGTAAAGGTTAGGGTATGTTAGGTAAAGGTTAGGTTAGGTTAGGTTAGGTGAAGGTTAGGTTAGGTTAGGTTAGGTAAAGGTTAGGTTAGGTTGGGTAAAGGTTAGGTTAGGTTAGGTAAAGGTTAGGTTAGGTAAAGGTTAGGTTAGGTTAGGTAAAGGTTAGGTTAGGTTAGGTAAAGGTTAGGTTAGGTTAGGTATAGGTTAGGTTAGGTAAAGGTTAGGTTAGGTATAGGTTATGTTAGGTAAAGGTTAGGGTATGTTAGGTAAAGGTTAGGTTAAGTTGGGTAAAGGTTAGGTTAGGTTAGGTAAAGGTTAGGTTAAGTTAGGTAAAGGTTAGGTTAGGTTAGGTTAGGTTAGGTTAGGTAAAGGTTAGGTTAGGTTAGGTAAAGGTTAGGTTATGTTAGGTAAAGGTTAGGGTATGTTAGGTAAAGGTTAGGGTATGTTAGGTAAAGGTTAGGTTAAATTAGGTAAAGGTTAGGTTAGGTTAGGTTAGGTAAAGGTTAGGTTAGGTTAGGTAAAGGTTAGGTTAGGTTAGGTATAGGTTAGGTTAGGTAAAGGTTAGGTTAGGTTAGGTAAAGGTTAGGTTAGGTAAAGGTTAGGTTAGGTAAAGGTTAGGTTAGGTAAAGGTTAGGTTAGGTAAAGGTTAGGTTAGGTATAGGTTATGTTGAATTTTGTTTTTCAATCATTAGTTGTCGCAAATCACTCAAAAAAAATTATTTGCGACAGAAACGGTTAGAAGATTAATTCAAAACACATCAAAACTCATCAGAAAAAAATAGTTTCGTCCACCAAAGTGAATTCGGTGTCAAACTGGAAATTTAGCAACGTTTTTTGGATAATGGGGAATAAGGTATTATTTTTTGGGGTCTCTGCTGAGTAGGAGCCACTTGCAAGATACACTATGTAAAGATATATTAGAATATTTCATTAAAAAAGATAAGTCTGAGTATTAAAGATGCCGTTTATGATTCCATAGAGCACCATCATTATAAAACTAATAACCCAAAGGAAATTAAACCTAACCTGGACTCCCAACAACATTAACTAACCAATTTATTTGACCTAATTCCTACTAACCAGAGCAACGATTTTCAAAAACTATTTATTTTTCATGGTAAAAATGGACGAGGACTGCGCGGTCATTTTCTGAGACACTGACTAGTTTTTCCTTGCCTAAAATTAGTGGTTTTTTTCAGATGGAGGCATTTTTATTTTCCGGAAACCCCATACATTTTTCTTTTCTTTTTCATCACCCAATCCTGTGGTCGCCGTTTCCATTGATAACAATGTGCGTCCATCAGAAAAAGCACTAAAACTTTGCCAGGAAATAATAGTCAGTGTCTCAGAAACCAGAGAAGTGACAGAATTGTACGAAAACAAGTGCGCCCCGCCCCGCCCCGCATTCGCCAGCCCACCCGCCAGCTGCCGAGTGATCTGCTTGCCTTGCCCTGCTGCCTGCTGGGAGGATTATTACCCGAACCAAACCTAACCTAACCTCATAACGGGGGAGGGGGGGGTGTTCCGCCCCCCTCGACCCCCCCGACGAGATTATGAACCTAACCAAACCTTAACCTAACCTCCCATAGGGTTGGGGGGCCTCTGAAAAGGGAGTGTGTGTCTCTAGTGTATGCATATTAACCAACTTTAATATTTCTACAATATGTATATAAGTTTTGAAGGTTACGCGGAAGTGGATTACTAATGTACAATATACTGAGCAAAAAATAATATAGAAAACGTAAGTGGTAACGGCGGTAGCGACCGCGCAGTTCTTGTCCATAATAACCTTATTTCCCCGAGTATTGGAAAAGTGTAGCAATACACATAACAGACAGCGGCTTCTCATCAGTTATAACACCATATCTCTTCATCTATCTGTTATATGCCGTTATTTCTTCTTCTACAACCATTTGTCATTACTACTTTGTCACATTACAGTACAGGTTGAAGTTCCCAAACTCGGCATCCCAAGACTCGGCAACACCCAAAACTCTGCTATGGTTCTGGATTTTCCAAAACACGGCAGAACACCCAAAACCTGGCGCGTAGTTGCCGGGTCGGCCGCTGGGTGCCACCACACTAGGCCGCTTGGTTTCTCCCGCCGATTTGTTTGTTGTTATTGTTCAGTGGTGTTGTGACTGTAGAGTTGTGTACACTGTTATATTGTGTACTTCTACAGGTCTGTTATTGGTATTATGGCTCCCAAACGTCCGGGAACACCTGGATCATATTAGAATCCAAATCATTTTTTCCTGTGATTTTTTTCATGTGATTTTCATGTTTTTTCCCCTTAATATATCTACGTTCTAAAAGTCGGAAAATTCCATTACCCGGCTCGGCGCTGGTCCCGAGGTTGCCGAGTTTGGGAACTTCAACCTGTATATATAAATATTATTTTAAAGCAAACATCAGCATTCAAAAATCCTGTTTTCCTAAAGTGTAAGGCATTTATTTAATCTGTTGCATTAACTTTCCCTTGTGTCCTACATTTGTGTTAGCTTACCCAGGGTGGCCTGCACTTCCTTCCCCGACACAAGTGATGGATGGATGTACGGCTGGCTAGCACTAGTGTTGCTGGCTGTGGGACAGGATCCTGTGCCTGGCGCCTGCTGTGTCAGGTTGGTGGGAAGTGTGCCTGTGCTGGGGAGGGAAGGTAACAACACCCGCTGCACCACCTTCTCCATGTTCAAGGTGCCCTCACTTACTGCTGTGTTCCCTAGACCTGTAAAGGAGTGAATATCCAATGTCTGACTTGCAGAGGAAAACGTTATACATAAACTGTACATGTATGTGATTTTGAATTAATGCTAAGTTTGGTTCCTGCATTAAGAAGAGTAAGAAAGTGAGAGACAAGCTACAGCTGACCACGGTAAACAGAGGCCATAGCAAAAAAAAGTATAACTGTGATTTCTATGCAAAGAAAAGTCAGTAAACGAGTGGAGCTAAATGCCTGTATAAAATGCCCAATACAATTCTAGTGCCAACAATTATCACACAAGTAACCATCTTTAGTGAAAATTTCCTACATACAGGCTCAATGGAAGCAAGGCAGGTTTAATGCTCGTATTCGTAGTCACATGCCATGATTGCTCGTGGTAATTGCTATGATTTTGTTCCATTTCTACTCAGTCAAAATTATTCACTTGATCTTGTAGCTGCCATGGAAAGTACTAGAGCAATCATACAGTACTCCTATTGCAATCACAACAGAGATCTTGTAGCTGCCATGGAAAGTACTAGAGCAATCATACAGTACTCCTATTGCAATCACAACAGAGATCTTGTAGCTGCCATGGAAAGTACTAGAGCAATCCTACAGTACTCCTATTGCAATCCCAACAGAGATCTTGTAGCTGCCATGGAAAGTACTAGAGCAATCCTACAGTACTCCTATTGCAATCACAACAGAGATCTTGTAGCTGCCATGGAAAGTACTAGAGCAATCCTACAGTACTCCTATTGCAATCACAACAGAGATCTTGTAGCTGCCATGGAAAGTACTAGAGCAATCCTACAGTACTCCTATTGCAATCACAACAGAGATCTTGTAGCTGCCATGGAAAGTACTAGAGCAATCCTACAGTACTCCTATTGCTATCACAACAGAGATCTTGT
>JACEEZ010015647.1:175000-257500 GCA_016584305.1 Chionoecetes opilio
TCACCGTGCACTGCCAGGCGGGATAAGCGCCTTGCTTGTATTTTAGCATGACTCCTATGTATGAATATAATAGCCATTAAAATGCGATTATTGTTACATTCACCTAGAATAATGTGTATTTATAGATACCAAGCAATAATGAGGCGAGCTGGGAGACTTACTACCTCTCCTAATACCAAGTCCCATGCAGGTGGGGTGAGTGCGCCAAATCCATGATGAGCGCCGTCACTGTTTACCTCCCAACACGCTACACGGTCTGCTGTGTTTGTGATTAATTCTCATTATACACAGCGTGCAGGGCATACAATCCAGCATTTAGCGCCCGTCACGTTTACCTCCCAAACATAGCTACACGGTCCTGGTTGTGTTTGTGATTATTCTAATTTATTTCACAAAATTTCCTGGTTTACCTATATTTTTTTTTGTTTTTTCCACCTTGGGAAAAAAAATACCCCGCTCATAACGGACAATCGGCTTTAACGGACCATCCCTCCCCCCCTTTTACCGTTATATCGAGGTTTGACTGGATATTGTATTTAGGGAGGAAATAATTACTAGGTATACTGTTATGTGGTACTGAACAACAATTCTTAGGTGAAAGAAAAAGAGCAATGAGAGAGCAAAGAAGCATCGCGATAAGTCTGCCAAGGGCACACTGCAAGGTCAGGACTCAAGTAAGCAATTATTATTTAAATTCCACGATAACTTGACAAACATGTTAATGATAATAAGATACTGCACATTCATCACTGCTATCATGTGAAATATGAAGGAAGTGCGTTCTGTTGATTAAATTTGCTCTTATATGTTATACTAGCCGCAAAAGCTCCCCACCGGGCGAAACTTTTGGCTAGCTCCGCGGGAGGGCTATGGTGGGCCTTTGGACCACCAAACACAAGACTCTCCAGATTAGCCCCTTTCTCAAACTTTACCTGAAATCATGATGTAGAAATGTAGTATTAACGCCCAACCATTCACATCACCCCCACCCATTCACATTTCACCCCCCAAACCATTCACTCAACCATTACAACTCATCACCCCCCAACCATTCACTCACCATTACCCATCACCCCCACCCATTCACTCAACCCATTACCCATCCACCCACACCACCCATACACTCACCCATTACCATCAACCCCCCAACCTATCCCTCACCCATCCACCCACCCCATTACCCATCACCCATTACCCATCACCCTACATCAAGGTTCCTCAATTCTCGCAACCCACTTTTTTCACAAATACTCGCAAAGGGCTACTAAAAAAAAAATATAAAAATTAAATGTGAGCGTGACACCCATAAGGAGCTTAAAAACCGTCCCTAGTCGAACCCGGTTCCAAAAATGTGCCATATGATGGGATCCGCCCACGGGGGCGGCACTAGAGCGGACACACACAACCCACACACACACAACACACTGTGAAAGGTAGAGTTGGTGATGAAAAAAGGAAGAATAGAGACTTAGTTAATCGGATACGTCTCCAACTAGGGACAAAGTCTGGGGGGAGAGAAGAGTACGGAGACATGATAAGAGACACAATCAAATGTTTAAAGAAACGATGTAAAATAGTGAGAAACATAATTTTGATGGGAGATTTTAACTGCAAAGGAAGTTTGCTGGGAAGAATGGTATACTGAAGGAGGAGAAGACCATGGGGTGGTACATTGTTGGATTGGTAAGAAGAACATCATGACTCAGTGGATTAAAAGAGCACACAAGATCAGAGGTAGAGAAAGAACCACAAGACTAGACCTACTAGACAAAGAACTGGAAGTAATTAGTAAAGTAAATTATCAGTGCCCACTTGGAAAGACGCGACCATGTACTTATGAATTTGAAATAAATGATAGCCAAAAAGGAGGGGAGAAAAAGAAGAAACATAAGAAAGGAAGATAACATTATGGAAAAAAGCAGACTTGACGGATAAGAAACATCTTCGGAAGAGACAAGACTGGAGTAATTTCCATATGCAGCAACGAGTACCCATGAAAAAAATGGATGAGTTCATCCAGAATTACACCGAAGGAAATAAATAGTATGTTTCCAAGGATAGTTATCAGAGAAAAGAAAAAAAAAAATGAATGGTCTTAACAGAAAATGTGAATTAGCAGACTAGAAGAGAACAACATGGAATAGTTGGAGAAAAGGTTGGCAGCAACCTTGGGAGAAGTACAAAACAACTAGAAATGAATATGTAAGAATCCGAAGAGAAGAGGAAAGTAACTAGGAGAGGAATATAATAGAAAAATGTAGAATGAACAGAACTTTCTATAGATATAGTAATGGAAAAAGAAAAACAAGGAAGGAATAGATAAGCGGAAGGTAGAAGGCAAGGTATGAAGAGCATTACAACAGGCGAGGTTGCATCAATAATGCTTACAGGACTGTATTTAAAGAGAAAGTGAAATTTAAAAACGAAAAACTATAATAGCACAAGAAAAATATAAGGGAAGACATAAAAGTAGACGAATAGAAGTAAAAAGGTGCTAATGGAAAGCAAGATGTGAGGAAAGCCCCCTGGGTCAGATGGAGTGTCCACGGAAATGAAAGAGTGCAGAAACCAACTAGCAGGAAAGTTACATAGTGTAATTGAGAGTTCACTTTCAAGGAGAGCCAGAGTCCCGCTTGATGGAAAAGAGCAAATATGTGCAATCACAAAGGCGGGTGGGACAAAAGAAGAACCACTAAATTACAGGCCAGATCAATAACAAGCGTAGTGGGCAAAAAATGAGTGAAAAAATGTGAAGGAAAGATGGTTGAATATATTGGAAGAGACTAAACACACTCGCAGGTGGGCCAGTTTGGATTAGAGGAGGATGTTCTATGTACACAAATTATTGAGCTTGTACTCGGAGAGTGATCGATGTGACCACAGGAAAGAGAGGGGTGGGTCGATTGCATTTACTTGGACTAAAGAAGGCATTGACAAGGTACCTCACAAGAGACTGCTCTGGACAAGCTAGAACATGTAGGAGGATTAAAGGGTGGTTTGCTGAAGTGGATGGAAGACTTTTGCGCAACAGAGAGATGAGAACAGTAATAAAAGATCAAAAAGTCAGAATGGCTGCAGTGTGCTAATGGAGTTCCTCAAGGACAGTATTGGCCCCAGTGATGTTCTTGGTCTATGTAAATGATATGGCAGGAGAGTGAACAGTTATATGAGTTATTCGCTGATGATGCTTAAATACCAAGAAAAGTAGAAAGAAAGAGGACTGTGAGGATTACAAAAGGATCGAGATAAGATTTTCAGCTGGAGTCAAATATGGGAAATGGGTTTAATGCCAAAGTTTAAAGTGATGGAAATGGGCGTAGCAAAAAGAGACAGAGAGGAAAGTATTCGGTGGGAAACGAAGGAAATCAAAAAAAAACAAAGGTCCCGAAAAGATCTGGGGTAGATACGGACAATTCGTCACCAGAGAAGCATATAAACAAGATCACGGAGATACATACCAGTTGCTGAGGAATATCAAGGAATGCATAAATATCTGGATGAGAGAGATCAAGAAATGATAACATCTCTGATCGGTGACCAAGGTTGGAATATGGGGGCAGTGATTTTGGTCACCACAAAAAAGAAGGATATAAGGAAGATGAGAGAATACAAAGAGCAGCCACAAAAATGCTCCAAGCCTGAGGAGATTGAACATATGAAAAATGGACTTTCAAGACAAAACTCCAAACACTTGAGAAAAAGAGAGAAAGGGGAGATTTTATAGCAGTTTACGAGCATTCACAGAGGTCTGGAAAAAATGATAGAAATGATCTGTTTGTGTGGGACGACAGAAGTACAAGAGGTCCTGAGAAGAAATTGAAAAGGACAACATGCAAAGAGGGATATAAAAAACTACGCTTCCCGTATAGAAGCTTAAGAAGCCTGGAACAAACCTTGATGGCAAAAGTGAGTATGCACGAAGTAGTAAGGGACTTCAAAAAGGCAAACGGGATAATAATAGATGGAGATGGACAGACGAGCATACCTCTTTTCCTGTATGTTACAACTAGGTAATACAACTAGGTAAATACATCACACACATATACATATAGAATATATATATTATATATTATATATATATATATATATATATATAGTATATATAATACTAGCTATATAAAATATTGAAATATATAATATTATATATATATTATATATAAAATATATATATATAATATTATTATCTATATATAATAATATCTATATATAAAGAAGACCCAGCGCGGGTAGAAACATCTTTATTGTTTATTTGGAACGTTTCGGCTATACATAAGCCATCATCAGCCTCATCAATCAAGTTCCATGTCGCCGTCCACCGGGCAGACCAAGGAAGACATGGAGGCAGTGTGTTGATCTGGTAGCATTGGCCATTGAAGAAGTTAAGGCAACAGATAGAGATAGTCGGAAGCGTATCGTCCGTCGTCTAACCTCATAAAATATTACGGGAAAGACTGACGTTAAACAGAAAGAAGAGGAGTAAAATTACACAGGTAGACATGAATACATGCTAACAGATAGGAGACACAGGCAGAGACAGGCTGATAATTGGATAAACAGACAGAAAAACAGCTGGACAGACAGATAGATAAGATGGATAGAAATAAGAGTAATGAACCTTGACTTAAAAAGGACCAGAACGTTAGCTGCTGTAATACCTCGAGGAAGACACTGAAGAGCAACAGATGTGTTGTTCATACTCACCATTAGTCTTTCTGCGTCTGAGACACCATCCACCTCTTCCTTGACCCAACAGTCGCCATTCAAAATCTTGCTTGCTGTACTCCTGCCTCCCTTGGTGTTTCTATCTGAATGGTTGCCTGCCATCTTCACATTCTCTTTGTTACTGCTGCAGTGACAGAGGAATGTACACACACATATTAGCAAAGACAAGCACCTTCATTGTATCTAATGGAACCAATAAACAAATTACATAACATTGTGCGGTCATTCTACATGTTCATAAAGAATTATAAATCAATATATGATACCTGAAAGGGAATAAACACATTGAAACAACATAGATAACACAGCATTGAAAACCTTGGATTCACTTTGTAAAGATGATCTGCCTTTCTTACACAACTAGCCATTGCCAGGTTATTATGTAGGTACGTACACATGAAAACAAACTTTTGTCAAGAAGTAAGCATGCACCATCAACACAAGGGCAGCTTTAAGCTGTATCTCAACACTGACCAAGGAATTATAATCTAGTTGGTGCAAGGGTACAAGTATTATACGGCCTCCCTAAAGTACATAAACCCAACATTCCACTCTGCCCTATCTTGTCGGCACTGGGCACCTTCAATTACAAGCTAGCCAAATTTCTTGTACCAATACTAGCACCAGTTACATCTAATATATATACAGTTAAGGATTCTTTCTCATTTGCTAAAGAAATATGTAACAAAAATTCTGATAATTGTACCCTTGCATCATTCGATGTGAAATCCCTTTTTACAAACATACCTCTGAGCGAGACTATAGATATTTGCACAAAACAAATCTTCCAAAACAATGAACACACAATGGTTTCAATAAAAAGTCATTCCATAAATTACTTACCTTAGCTGTTAAAGATTCTCTTTTTATTTTCAATGACATGTGATTTAAACAAGTAGACGGCGTTGCCATGGGAAACCCATTAGGTCCAACCCTTGCTAATGCATTTCTTTCATTCCACGAGAGCACCTGGCTAAGTGAATGCCCAGCTGAATTCAAACCCCTCATGTACAGACGCTATGTCGATGATACCTTTGCAATTTTCAAATCACCGAACCATGTGCCCTTGTTTCACGACTACCTGAATTCCAAACACCCCAATATTCAATTCACTTTTGAGACTGAACATAATAATAAATTACCATTTTTAGATATTGACATTACAAAATTGGGTACTTCATTCAGCACTACCATTTACAGAAAAACCCACATTCACAGGATCCAAAAAAATTTAATTAAAATTCCCCCCAAATTTTTAAGAAAATCTGATCCCACGTGGTTATAGGGCGTACAATATTTGCTCTTCTACACCAAAATTTTCACTTAGAATTAGAGTATTTGAGACACCTTTAAAACTAAATGGGTATCCCTGCAGTTCATTAAACTCATTGGTAAACATTTTAAATAAACTACACTCACGCCCCCCCCCTAATACATAGCTCATAAAGCCGAAGTGTTTTTAAATTCCCTTCATAGGTAACAAATTTTTTTTCCATCCGAAACAAAGCTCAATCCTGCTTCGGAAATGTTATCCAAAGCTCGCTTGGTAGTGTTCAAGCCCCCCTTTTTCGTTATCACATGTTTAAACTAAAGGAGAGAACCCCTTTCCCTGCGTTTCCCCCAGGGTGTCCCCATTTAAGTGAGTAGCGTAACGCGTTTATTGGGAGCCAAAGCCACCTCACCATAGGTGCGGAGCATCGGGGATTGTTACAGGAGGGAAAACCCGGGTTTCCAAACCCACTTTTTCACCATTGGGGATCATTCCGAAGCCTCGGGGCCACCCAAAACAAACCAAGATTTAAAATTTTAACACAAGCCCCCAGACTCCACCCGATGGATATGAGAGCCTCCCACCCCACCAAAAACCACCCCTCTGGCAAGGGCATTTAACCCGCTTGTGTGTTTTAAAACCCCAATGTGGGAATCCCACATCCACTGCATTTTTGATTGGTAGGTGTAATTTTTATTTTTTTTAAAATTTTTTATTTTTATTTTAGGTTAGGCATTTAAATGGAAAATCATTTTATAATTTGTATACATTTTAACAAAAAAAAAAAAATTGTATCCATTTTAGGCTGATGAGGCTTATGTATAGCCGAAACATTCCAAATAAAAAAAATAAAAGGTTTTCTACCCGCGCGGGTTTTTATATCCTTTTTTATTATTATATATATATATATATATATATATATATATTATTTAATAATATATTGTGTGTATTTACCGTTTTATTTACCTGTTGAACATACGGGAAAAAGGCTATGCTCTACTGTCCCTTCCAATTAAACTTTATCCATTTCCCCTTTGAAGTCCTAAATATTTTCTTGCATTAATCATTTTGCATCAATTTTTGTTCCAGGTTCATGTTCCCTATACGGGAAGCTGTATTTTTTTTTTCCCCTTTGCAGTTGTCCTTTAAATTTTTTCCCTCTGCCCTCTTGACTTCTGTCGTCCCACAAAAACGATCTTTCTATAAATTTTTTTCAGACCCATTGATGCCGTACACTGCTATAAAAATTCCCTTTCCTTTTTTCTAAGTGTTGGGAGTTTTAGTCTTAAAAATTTTTTTTTCATATGTTAAATCTCTCGGGTTTGGGAGCCTTTTTTGGGCTGTCTTTGTATTCTCTCAATCTTCCTTAACCCCTTTTTTTTATGTGGTGACCAAATCACTGCCGCATTTCCAAATTTTTGGGTCGAATCGAGATGTTAAAATTTCTTGATCATTTTCATCCAAAAATTAAATGCCTTTCTTATATTCCTCAGCAACTGGTATGTACCCCTGGATTTTGTTTATATGCTTCTCTGGTGACAAAATTGCCCTTTAATCCATACCCCCCAGATCTTTTTACCTTTTTTATTACCCTTGTTTCACCGAATATTTTTCCTCTCTGCTCTTTTTGCTATGCCCTTTCCATCACTTTACACTTTTTGGCATTAAACTCCTTTTCCCCAAATTTTTTGACCCACGAAAACTTACTTAATCCTTTTGTAAATCTCACAGCCTCTTTACTTTCACTTTTTAGTAATTTAGCATCATCGAAAATAAATAATAACTTTACTCCTTCGTCAATCATTTACATCCCAAAAATCATGGGGCCAAAAATGACTTGGGAACTCCCTTATCCACCCCCTTTTCGATTTTGACTTTTTTTACTTTTTCTCATCTTTGTTGCTAAAAAAGTTTTCCACCCACTTCAGAAAACCCAAACCCTTCAACCTCCACATGTTCTAGCTTCCAGAGCAGCCCTTTTAGAGGTCCCTTGGGGCAAATGCCCTTCTTTGGCCCAAGAAAGCAAGACCCCCCCCCCTCTCTTTCCTGTGTCCATCGATCACTCTCGAGAAAAGCTCATAAATTTGTTGTAATGACATTCCTCCTTAACCCAAAAAACGGGCCACCTGAAAATTTGGTTTGTTCTTCCAAATTTTTCAACCATCGTCCTTCAAAATTTTTTCACACATTTTTGCCACTACCTTTTTAAATGAACTGGCCTGAAATTTGGGTTTCCCCCCCTTTGTCACCTCCTTTTGTTTGGACAAATTTTTTTTTCCAATAAAGCGGGACTCTGCTCTCCTTGATGAACTCTCAATACAATTTAATTTTCCCTTAGTTGGTTACGCACTCTTTCATTATCCAGTTGGAACTCCACTGGACCCGGGGCTTTTCTCACATCTTGATTTTCCATTAGCCTTTTTTATTTCTATTACTTATTTTATGTCTCCTTTAAATTTTTTCTTTTGCTATTATTTTTTCGTTTTAAATTCACTTTTTTTCTTGTAAAAAAAGTCTGTAAGCACTTTTTCATCACCTGGGGCCTGTTGTAATGCATCTTCTACACATGCCTTCTACCTTCAGCATCATTCCTTCCTTTTTTTTCTTTTTTCCATTAATTATCTATAGAAAAGTTTTGTTCTTCTTACTTTTTCATTTATTCCTCTATAGTTACTTTTTTTTCTTCTTCTTTTTCGGATTCTTACATATTATTTCTATTTGTTTTGTACTTCTCCCAAAGGGTTTGCTGCCCCCTTTTTTCCCCCAAAATTTTCCATGTTTTTTTTTTTCTATCTTGCTAATTCACATTTTTCTTTTAAAACCCTTTTCATTTTGTGGGGTGGGGGGTGGGTGGGGGGTGGGTGGGGGGTGGGGGGGTTTGGGTGGGTGGGTGGGGGGGGTGGGGGGTGGGTGGGGGGGTGTTTTCCCTAGTTGTTTTTCCCTATTTTTGAACATACGGGAAAAAGAGCTATGCTCTATGTCCTGTCCCCAAATTCCTTTTTAGCACTTGTTTTTGAAGTCTAAATATTCTTGCATTAATCACCGCATAAAGGGTTTTTCAGGTTTTGGGGGGGGGGGGGGTTTTTTTTTTTTGTGTGGGGGTGTGGGGGTGTGGGGTTTTTTTTCCCTACAGTCCGTTAGGCATGACCCCCAGGGGTGGGATGGGGGCCCCGGGGGTTTTCCCCTCTAGGGCTGTGAGGGTTTGGGCCCCCCCCGTTGTGGCGGGGCAGGTTTTTATAGTGAGCTTGTGATTAGAGCCATGCACCCCCCCGTGGCCCCCGATGCACTCGCAACGTAGGTAGAGTTAATGGCAGCATGTGGGTGTTTTTTAGGCCATTACGGTGCAGAGAAAGATTGTATCCTTTCAGTAATATCAGATCAAGTACGCTAAAAAGGGAAATAGTCGTATGTACAGATGGGAAAAATGATGTTAGCAAAACGTGGGAGTGGAGACAAAGGGAGAAACGTGGAGACTTGATGGGAAGTGAAGGTATGATATGCTAGAACAAAGTGTGGGGGGTAGTGGTAGGAGAAGTCGGGTGGAAGAATGGCGAGAGATGAGAGACAGGGTGTGGAGGCAGTGGAGACCTGCTGGGGTTGTGTCGAGTGGGGGAGTGACAGTCGTTTTGGCGAAAGTGTAAAAGAATTTTTGGAGAATTCTTGGAGAGCACCATGAGAGAGAATGAGAGGCAGGGGGCCCCCCAGTGGGGGGGACCCCAGGGGGAAAAGAGGGGAAAATGAAAAAACCTAGTTTTGCTTCCCCTTTTGCTGCTCTCCCCCCAGAATACTACGTTGTGGGAGAACGCCGGGCCAAAGGCTTCACACGCATCAGCTGGGGGGCTCCCAACTCAAGCTCAAACTTAGGGGCCTCCCTCTCCCCTTTTCCCCTCCCTGTCCTCTAGTTTTTGGCGACCCCCCCCGGGAGGGGGGTCACAAACTCCCCGGGAACACCTACCCTTTCATTGCTGGGGGGGACAGGGGCTCGGGGGGATTTTTAGGTATTTTTTGGGGGGGAAAGGTGTCTTTTAAGCAGTAAAAAACGGTAGGTACACTCGCACCGACTAAATAAATTTTTACGGGTTTTCAATACCCAAATTTCAGGATCCTGGACTTAGCGCTTTCCTTGGGAAAAAAGCAAAAGGCCAAAAAACGGGAGGGTGTGTACATAAACCCCGACAGCATTATTTATCTGGTTACATTTGGGGCTATTTTAACCATTTATGAAAAAGGTACCCGATTTAAAAGCAAAAAAATAAAAAAGAAAAAAAAATGTTGAGTAAAACATAAATAGATAAAAATGGGTTTTTTGCCCCGAAGAAAGTCTTTAAAAAAGGGTGATTTAAAAAAAAAAAACTATGGGGCCAAAGGACATTAGGGGCTTCTATATCCTGTCTTACACCTGCTTGATTTTAAAATTCACTCATTTTTTATTTCCTGACATAGATAAAATAAGTTTTTTATCCTATCTAGACCTTTGCAAAGTACCAACTACAAGGTTTTGACTATACAAGCGCCCCCACGTCAGAAACAGGCGGCTCGAACGCTGACCCAAAGCCAAAGGGAGCTGCCTTTCGAGCTCAGTCTCTCCAAAACCTTGCCACCCTGACGGGCACCCTGACATAGACCATCGCATCGTTTCAGATAAACATTTTCTTCTACATCTAAGCTTTTTGTAGATGTGACTTCATTTTGGGGAGGCGATTTCGACCAATCCCCAAAAGAAGCTGTGGGCAACCCAAACAGAGACGTTTTGGGGCGAGGGCTGGCGGACTGTCTGCAGGCCTCCTAGAGTAACTCCATAAAATATGTTATGTTATAGGGTCTGTTTTAAACTTAAACCTCCCTTTTTAAATTACCTGTATTTTAGGAGGGGAAACAGGGGGTGGGGGCGGAGGGGCTTTCCGTTTATGGGGGTTTGGGGATGGTGTGGTGGTATGGGGTGGGGGTAGTGGGTAGGGTGGTTAGGGCAACACTTAGAGCAGTGAGTGCCTGTGCTGCTTCTCTACTTGACTGAGATTCGTCCAAACTAGTGGATTCTACTGATTTTTCTTGAGTCTCTATGCATCGTCTCTTGGCCAGGGGAGCATCACTGTCATATGATGAGTCTCCTTCACTCTCGCCCTCATTCTTGAACTTGACAGATTCGGAGGACTTCTGTGCTTGGTCTTCCTCCTCCTCGTCTTCCTCCTCCTCTTCCTCCTCATCATCCTCAAAATCTTCATCAGTGTCTTCTTGGATAGTCTGTGGGCACATATAACCACACATTCTTTT
This sequence comes from Chionoecetes opilio, assembly GCA_016584305.1. NCBI lineage: Eukaryota > Metazoa > Arthropoda > Malacostraca > Decapoda > Majidae > Chionoecetes > Chionoecetes opilio. The sequence goes on from JACEEZ010015647.1 coordinate 186,264, forward strand.
AAAAGATAAGATAGGATAAGATTTTCATCCTATCTAGACACTTTGCAAGTACCAACTACAAGGTTATTGACTATACAAAGCGCCGCCACGCCAGCACGAACTAGGCGGACTCGAACCGCTGACCGAATGCACAGGGACGCTGCACATTGCGAGCTCACGTCTCTACCAACCTTGCCACCCTGACGGGCCTATGAGAGAGAGAGAGAGAGAGAGAGAGAGAGAGAGAGAGAGAGAGAGAGAGAGGGGGGGGGAGGAGAGGAGAGAGAGAGAGAGGGGGGACGAGAGGTGAGAGAGAAAGAGAGAGATCAAGCCTTGCGGTAGACAGACCTTGCCACTCTGACGGGCTTCTTTTAAAAGAAAAACTCTGAACCGCCTGACCATGTAACCAATAGGCCTCCTGTGCATGCCAAACAAAGGCTCAATGTCACCGTTACCTTTACTTTTTAAATCATTGTCTTCATTGACCGTCTACAATGATCTCTCGCATCCTCATCCTTTATTTTCCTATTATTTTATCTATTATTTTATTTCTTTTATTTAAATTACAGGCCAGTATCATTAACAAGTGTAGTGGCAAAAATGTGTGTCGTTTTTTATACAAAAGTTATATAAAGTCATTTTCATATGAAGTGATCTGAATGCAGGAAAAGGAGACACTGACATAGATATTAGATACAGGAGAACCTCGTTTAACCGGCATTCAAAACAACGGCAGCCTCAAAACAACGGCACTAATCGACCCAGGCTTGCTTTTTTTTTTTTTTTTTTTTTTTTTTTTTTTTTTTTTCACTGATAAACTCTGGAACTCTCTTCCTGTTTCTATTTTTCCACTTTCCTATGACTTACATCTTTTCAAAAGAGGAGTAACAAGACACCTCCCGAACTAAATTGGCTCACCCCTCTTTTTTATTGTATTCTCTTACTGTCTTCTTTATAGGGACTGCCAACTAAGCGGACTTTGTGTTACCCATTTTTGTTGTGCCCTTGGCCGGTTCCTGGTTATGGAAAAAAAAAAAGAAAAAAAAAAAAAAAAAAAAAAAAAAAAAAAGGGATTTTGGGCGATTCCATAAGAGTAACTCTCAAAACAACGGCAAAATGAGTTATCCGGCATGCGCTCCCCCCCGCGGGTGCCGGACAAACGAGGTTTTCCTGTAGTGCTACTGGTGCGTACAGATGCCGAGGGATTGCTAGGAACAAAATACACATTGTGAATATGATGAATAAGGAAAAAAGTTATTCAATGAGCAGATAACTTACTTGGCTGCTGATGAGTGCTGAGGTGACGTGGGAAAGGCCAGTCACACTGAGGCTGGTGGCAGCACTGAGCAGGTCCACCAGCTGTTCCTCCTCCACCACCACTTCACCACAGTACATGAAGTGCAGCAGAGCCACCATCTGCCTCCATCCCAGGCCATCCAGGATGATGATGGGGTGGTCACACGGGTGGTCCTGCAATAAGTGTGAAAAGAATGATACACAAGTATAAAAAGAGCATTGGCAACAATGATACGCAACAAATAGCATGCTATGTGCATTGCTCTAGCTTAAAGTAATCGTCCAGACCCATTTTTTCTCTGCCTCAGTATGTTAAATGTTCATTTAAAACACCTAATCCACAAAAAATAATTCCTTTCCACGCCTTATTTCCATAAAAACACGACTTTGGAAAAAGCGCGGGGAAAAAATGCGCCAATACCAATGGCGTCGAACAAAGCACCCTCCAAAACCTTGTTCATATCCGTCAATGATATTGGCACACGAGCGGTGGGCAAAGACGGCTGACCTTGAGCTACTCACCAAGTTTGAGGGCTCTAGTTAGCCTTGGGCATTCAGAGTGAGAGAATCTCGCCTTTTTTGTGTTCCGCGCCGCGTGTTTTTTTCCTTGACTGTGCGTTACTTTAGTGCCTCGTGTAGGACAATGGGACGAGGGAGAGTTGACAAAAGACCAGATTGCAGCTATCAGTTCCCTGATCTTTAGGGGAAAAAACAATAAAGAAATCTACGTCATCACCGGTTTGGCATTGAGAAGTGTCCAGCGCTGGACAAAAAGTGTAGGGACGCTGGAGAAGCCGATCTGCCGCAACAAAAGAAGCAGACAGGAAAGGCCCGTTTGACCTCTCAGAGGACCCTGAAAGTACTACAGTGCCAAGTGGACCTTGAACCTCGCATCAGTGCAAAGGAACTGAGAGAAAAAATTCTGAGGTCCCCTCAGGACGTCTCAGTCCGTGCTATCCAATGACTCCTCCGTGACGACCTCCGCTTCCGTTATCCCGCACCACGAAGAAAGCCCATATTAACGACCTTGCAAAGGAAGAAGAGAATATTATTCTGTAAGAAATACTTAGCCTGGGAATCAGAGAAGTGGAAGAAAATGTTGTGGTCTGACGAGGCGACCTTCACAGTGACAGGGAACAGGGGAGGGAAGGTGAGGTTACGTGCCGGCTCGGATCCTTACCACCCCAAGTACACCGAGGGGACCGTGAAACACCCGGATAATGTCATGGTGTGGGGGGCTTTTGGACCACGGCACTGGGGAGTTAGTGGTGTTACCTAAGAACTTGACAGTAAACAAAGAACGCTACCATGAGCTTCTCGCCGAACACATGGAGGACTGTTTCACAGCCTGTCAGAGCGAGATATTTCAGCAGGACGGTGCGCCAGCTCACACAGCTAGATTGGTCAGTTCTTGGTTTGAGTGGGTGGGTGTGGACTATAACAGGGACTGGCCAGGCAATAGTCCTGATTTAAGCCCCACAGGAAATATTTGGGCCTTGATGAAACGCCGCCTACGGGGTCGCGACACCTCCACAGTGCCCCAGCTTGTCGCCCAGCTCCAGGACATCTGGGCACACCTGGACCCCTCCCTCCTCCAGAACCTGGCCTTATCCGTACCCAAATATCTCCAGAGCTACAGGAAGAAGAAGGGCTACCCGACAAAATACTAGAGGTAGGTAAGTACCCCGTGAATATTATATATTTTTTTTATATATATATAGGCGAACGCAGCGTCGCGAGGCGAAATTTTTTATCAATGGAGCTGACTGTATATTTTGACTGCATTAAATCAGGAATGATGCAATGGTCTAGACGATCACTTTAAGGGTCAAGTACCCCTTTAACCACAATATTTAAAATAGGAAAATTTGACCTATAAAAAATAGCTTAAAAGAATGAAACTTGAACTCCTTAACCCGTAAAGTGCGGCTATGCCAATTTGGTCCCTCACTAAGAAAACGCGAGTATGCCCATTTGGTCACTCACTAAGAAAACGCGAGTATGCCCATTTGGTCACTCACTAAGAAAACGCGAGTATGCCCAATTGGTCACTCACTAAGAAAACGCTAGTATGCCCATTTGGTCCCTCACTAAGAAAACGCGAGTATGCCCATTTGGTCACTCACTAAGAAAACGCGAGTATGCCCATTTGGTCCCTCACTAAGAAAACGCTAGTATGCCCATTTGGTCACTCACTAAGAAAACGCTAGTATGCCCATTTGGTCACTCACTAAGAAAACGTGAGTATGCCCATTTGGTCACTCACTAAGAAAACGCGAGTATGCCCATTTGGTCACTCACTAAGAAAACGCTAGTATGCCCATTTGGTCCCTCACTAAGAAAACGCTAGTATGCCCATTTGGTCACTCACTAAGAAAACGCGAGTATGCCCAATTGGTCACTCACTAAGAAAACGCGAGTATGCCCATTTGGTCCATCACTAAGAAAACGCGAGTATGCCCAATTGGTCCCTCACTAAGAAAACGCTAGTATGCCCATTTGGTCCCTCACTAAGAAAACGCGAGTATGCCCATTTGGTCACTCACTAAGAAAACGCTAGTATGCCCATTTGGTCCTCACTAAGAAAACGCTAGTATGCCCATTTGGTCCCTCACTAAGAAAACGCGAGTATGCCCATTTGGTCCCTCACTAAGAAAACGCGAGTATGCCCATTTGGTCCCTCACTAAGAAAACGCTAGTATGCCCATTTGGTCCCTCACTAAGAAAACGCGAGTATGCCCATTTGGTCCCTCACTAAGAAAACGCGAGTATGCCCAATTGGTCACTCACTAAGAAAACGCGAGTATGCCCAATTGGTCACTCACTAAGAAAACGCGAGTATGCCCAATTGGTCACTCACTAAGAAAACGCGAGTATGCCCATTTGGTCCCTCACTAAGAAAACGCGAGTATGCCCAATTGGTCACTCACTAAGAAAACGCTAATATGCCCATTTGGTCCCTCACTAAGAAAACGCGAGTATGCCCATTTGGTCACTCACTAAGAAAACGCTAGTATGCCCATTTGGTCCCTCACTAAGAAAACGCTAGTATGCCCATTTGGTCCCTCACTAAGAAAACGCGAGTATGCCCATTTGGTCCCTCACTAAGAAAACGCGAGTATGCCCATTTGGTCCCTCACTAAGAAAACGCTAGTATGCCCATTTGGTCCCTCACTAAGAAAACGCGAGTATGCCCATTTGGTCCCTCACTAAGAAAACGCGAGTATGCCCATTTGGTCACTCACTAAGAAAACGCGAGTATGCCCATTTGGTCCCTCACTAAGAAAACGCTAGTATGCCCATTTGGTCCCTCACTAAGAAAACGCTAGTATGCCCATTTGGTCACTCACTAAGAAAACGCTAGTATGCCCATTTGGTCATTCACTAAGAAAACGCGAGTATGCCCAATTGGTCCCTCAGTAAGAAAACGCGAGTATGTCCAATTGGTCCCTCACTAAGAAAACGCGAGTATGTCCAATTGGTCCCTCACTAAGAAAACGCTAGTATGCCCATTTGGTCACTCACTAAGAAAACGCTAGTATGCCCATTTGGTCACTCACTAAGAAAACGCTAGTATGCCCATTTGGTCACTCACTAAGAAAACGCTAGTATGCCCATTTGGTCACTCACTAAGAAAACGCTAGTATGCCCAATTGGTCCCTCACTAAGAAAACGCGAGTATGTCCATTTGGTCCCTCACTAAGAAAACGCTAGTATGCCCATTTGGTCCCTCACTAAGAAAACGCGAGTATGCCCATTTGGTCACTCACTAAGAAAACGCGAGTATGCCCATTTGGTCCCTCACTAAGAAAACGCGAGTATGCCCATTTGGTCCCTCACTAAGAAAACGCTAGTATGCCCATTTGGTCCCTCACTAAGAAAACGCTAGTATGCCCAATTGGTCCCTCACTAAGAAAACGCTAGTATGCCCAATTGGTCCCTCACTAAGAAAACGCGAGTATGCCCAATTGGTCACTCACTAAGAAAACGCGAGTATGCCCAATTGGTCCCTCACTAAGAAAACGCGAGTATGCCCATTTGGTCACTCACTAAGAAAACGCGAGTATGCCCAATTGGTCACTCACTAAGAAAACGCTAGTATGCCCATTTGGTCACTCACTAAGAAAACGCGAGTATGCCCATTTGGTCACTCACTAAGAAAACGCGAGTATGCCCATTTGGTCACTCACTAAGAAAACGCTAGTATGCCCATTTGGTCACTCACTAAGAAAACGCGAGTATGCCCATTTGGTCACTCACTAAGAAAACGCGAGTATGCCCATTTGGTCACTCACTAAGAAAACGCTAGTATGCCCATTTGGTCACACACTAAGAAAACGCGAGTATGCCCATTTGGTCCCTCACTAAGAAAATGCGAGTATGCCCATTTGGTCACTCACTAAGAAAACGCGAGTATGCCCATTTGGTCCCTCACTAAGAAAACGCGAGTATGCCCATTTGGTCACTCACTAAGAAAACGCTAGTATGCCCATTTGGTCCCTCACTAAGAAAACGCTAGTATGCCCATTTGGTCACTCACTAAGAAAACGCGAGTATGCCCATTTGGTCACTCACTAAGAAAACGCGAGTATGCCCATTTGGTCCCTCACTAAGAAAACGCGAGTATGCCCATTTGGTCACTCACTAAGAAAACGCGAGTATGCCCATTTGGTCACTCACTAAGAAAACGCGAGTATGCCCATTTGGTCACTCACTAAGAAAACGCTAGTATGCCCATTTGGTCACTCACTAAGAAAACGCGAGTATGCCCAATTGGTCACTCACTAAGAAAACGCGAGTATGCCCATTTGGTCACTCACTAAGAAAACGCTAGTATGCCCATTTGGTCACTCACTAAGAAAACGCGAGTATGCCCATTTGGTCCCTCACTAAGAAAACGCGAGTATGCCCATTTGGTCACTCACTAAGAAAACGCTAGTATGCCCATTTGGTCCCTCACTAAGAAAACGCGAGTATGCCCAATTGGGCGGCTGCCAAATTCAAAAAGTTGGGCTAATTTTTCGGCCGGTGAAATCTGGCAACTCTACTTTACCTGAGAATGACCCAGGGGTCACACATGGGCTCAGTGACCCAGTGACCAGCATGGAAGGTGAAGGTGCTGACAGGTCTCTCCCTATCACGGGCAGAGAGACTAGAGAGGAAGACCCCTGCGCCCTGTTTTCTGTGAACGAGCTGAACCATGGATTCCATAAACCTCAACACTCTTCATCTTACAAGTGCAATCATAGAATAACCACAAGACTTTAGCAAAAAAAAATATGTTTAGCGGTTGCACAAATATATGGCGAATACATTGATACACATTCAAGTTTGTTTAGCGACTATAAGAATTCTGGCAAAAGTCCCGCGTACACAGAGATATTGTCACACAGGTAGCCGCAGTTTACGTGTTAATCAACGTATACATTGTTACCCCCACCCTGCACCACCGCATCACACTGTAACCCACCTTCACTGCTGGCAGGCCGGGGCAAGGAGGAAGAGCGCAACGAGAACAACATTACTTAAGAGTTTGGCGAGGGTTAACTCAGAACATATCTCTTGTAGCTTCCTTATGTTCTTATGTTCTTATGTACCTGGCCTCAATCAGGACCCTATTTTATGTTCACTCAGTCGTCAGGTAGTTAGTGCGGAGTCAATAGGGAGCTTTAATAGGAGGCTAGATAAATTCATGGGTGGGGATGAAAGGTGGAGGTAGGTAGTGTTCAGTAACAGGAATTACCACGTGTAGGTCTCCCGGCCTCTTGTAGCTTCCTTATTTTCTTATACTCTTCTTATTAACACAGTAGACTAGCGGTGAAAGCTGAAAAGTGGTCGGGTAGAGAGAGATGGAGAGAGAAAGAGATAGATAGAGAGAGATAGATAGAGAGAGAGATGGATAGAGAGATAGAGAGAGATGGATAGAGAGAGATAGAGAGAGATAGAGAGAGATGGATAGAGAGAGATGGATAGAGAGAGAGAGAGAGAGAGAGAGAGAGAGAGAGAGAGAGAGAGAGAGAGAGAGAGAGAGAGAGAGAGAGAGAGAGAGAGAGAGAGAGAGAGAGAGAGCGAGAGCGAGAGCAGAGAGAGAGAGAGAGAGAGAGAGAAGATCTACACTGCTATGGAAAAAAACTTGAGAGAGAGATGAAAAATATCTATATATCTCGCACCCTCCCACCGGTAGAACAAAATGAAATGCACTTTTTTGGAAGGAATAATGTTTAAGAAGTAGGAAATGGATGGTTGTGGTGGTTTATTTTGGTGGCAGGGGTACTCGGTGGGCCACTTTTGATGACTGCCGTATGGCCCGCCGAGAATACAGGTTGAAGTTCCCAAACTCGGCAACCTCGGGACCAGCGCCGAGCCGAGTAATGGAATTTTCCGACTTTTAGAACGTCGAAGAAAAGAGCATCCAACTTCTTCAAAAGGTCAATTTTCTCAGAAATAGTTAACACATTGTTCTTCCTTTTCTTTTCACTTCCACCAGTAGGTGTTCCTGGACGTTTGGGAGCCATAATACCAATAACAGACCTGTAGAAGTACACAAAATAACAGTGTACACAACTCTACAGTCACAACACCACTGAACAATAACAACAAACAAATCGGCGGGAGAAACCAAGCGGCCTAGTGTGGTGGTACCCAGCGGCCGACCCGGCAACTACGCGCCGGGTTTTGGGTGTTCTGCCGTGTTTTGGAAAATCCGGAACCATAGCCGAGTTTTGGGTGTTGCCGAGTCTTGGGATGCCGAGTTTGGGAACTTCAACCTGTACCTGCTTCAGTTTCATGCTCATTTTGTTCTGCCCAGGAAAGCCTATGTATTGCACCCAGTTTATGGAAAATATTCTGTCTGGCATTATGCAACATGACCTGAAGAGCAATGTCAACTTTTTTACCATTTATATTATAATTAGGTATTATTTTGCAGATTTTTAGCACTACCGTGGATCATTGTTATAATTATATGGAAATTGTTTTTATCCTTTGCAGTGAGGATAAGATAAGATTTTCATCCTATCTAGACACTTTGCAAGTACCAACTACAAGGTTATTGACTATACAAAGCGCCGCCACGTCAGCACGAACTAGGTGGACTCGATTGCAGTGAGGAGACATCTGTACATCAGTCTCTGTAATGTTAGTTTACTATGTAATAAGTTCATCTTTAATGCCAGATTATCTGTTTTAATAGAGATTTTTGTGAAAGTTTCTGATGATGGGAGAAGTAGCCGATGGACTACACTGTACTACTTATGCTAAGTAATACCTTTTCCTATTACCGTATTGAACTAAGTGGGATTATTTTCTCTGTTTCAGATCAGTAGTGCAACTTGTAAGGTAAAAGGTAAAGATGGGAGCATACGCTAAGCTGCGCGTGCCATGCGGTGCTCATCTCCGTGGCATTAGCCCTTAGAGCCTGTGGTGGGTGAGGACCCGTTACCCCGGGACACAGGGCTAGTGTGACTCCCGGGTTACCACAGTTACCTTCCCCAGGTTACCCCAGGTACCCATTTATCAACCCCGAAAGGAAGTAAGAACAGCTGGGTAGGCTGGTCACCGACTTGCCCTGGCCCGGGATCGAACCAGGGCCTGCAGTTTTGTAGCCAGTGCAACTTGTGGCTTACAGTAAATTACATCATGGATCTTGAGCCTGCAAGCAATAGAAGTCGGTCTGTCGATGAAGAACACCGTATCATCTGCTTTGAACCACTTGAGGGAAGTTCAAAGGGACTAGCTGTTAAGAATCCAACATCAGCTGGACTACGTGCTGTACTGGATGCAACAAGCTTGAGGAATCATGAAAGGCATCAGTTACTGGCACCATTGAGAGAGGAAATTCTCAACCTCCAATGTAAGGTGTCGTACCACAAAAGATGCCGGGCTAACTACACAAGCCAAACAAATCTGCAATATGCGGCGGCAGACCCACTGTCCTCTTGTAGTAGCTCCATATCCAGGACAGATGAACCAAGAAGGCTGAGCCGACAGGACACTTCCAGTTTCAATATCAGAGAACACTGCTTCATATGAGCTCAGCTGAGAAACGCCTAGCTGATAAACGCCTAGCTGATAAACGCCTAGCTGATAAACGCCTAGCTGAGAAACGCCTAGCCGAGAAACGCCTAGCTGATAAACGCCTAGCTGAGAAACGCCTAGCTGAGAAACGCCTAGCTGAGAAACGCCTAGCTGAGAAACGCCTAGCTGATAAACGCCTGGCTGAGAAACGCAGAGAAAAATTAACATCAGTGTGCGTTGACACAGGTCAGTCCACCCGTAGGAAAGTCATTGAAGCAGCCGAGAAAGGAGATGAGTATGCCTCTCGGATGCCTGGCTTATCCAGATTGGTTTGCCTTGTGATGGAAAGTACCCCCGCTCATGCTACTCACCACTTTCAGAAGAAACCCCTTCGAGCAGCATCTGCCAAGGGTGAGACCATGGAGTCACAGTTGACAAGCATTCATGTTCTTGCTAAGGAAATGCAGCAAGAGCTTCTAGTGCAAAACAAGTCACAACACTGGCAAACACGCGATCAAGATTCATCAGTCTTCCCAAAGAACATGGGGTTCCAAATGAAGATGCACAGAGCTACTCATCACGGAAGCTGAAACAACGGCTCCAGAAGCACTTTCATAGCAAGCTCTCTTTCCTACACCGTCCAGGTCTATCAGATTTTATTTGCTCAAGCAAACTCACTGTTCATGATGCCCCAATAAAGCAGCCCAGCTGCAGGCTGAAGTGTTACAGCGAGATGAAGACCTGGAAGCAGCAGAGTCTTGTGGATTAGACATGGATGCGATGGATGAGATGTTGATCTTGCACAGAGCAGCTGGAATACTGAGGAAAGCCATGCCCGACATAGAGGCATCAGCTAATTCTTATGTATCTACAGCAGGGTTTGAAATTGAGCACTGCAGAAAGTTTGTGCCCAATGTCCTTTATGACAACGAATGATGATCCATATGAAACTGTAAGGACAAGCACTGGTGAAGGACCTTCAGCTGCAGAGGCAGACCTGCATGTTGTAGCTGTATGTCACAATATAATAGCTCAGAGCCAGAATATCCACACAACATTGACCCTTGGACTTGCACTGCAAGTGCATCATGATGTCGGTAGCAGGAAGCTGATTGCTGTGCTGCATAGTCTGGGATATTCTGTACCCTTGGCAGAGAAACTCGGACAATCCCATATCCTTGTAGCTGCAGACCTAGGGATTTACTCAAAAGCACAGGAAATACTGTGGAGTAAACCAGAAACTTTGTCTGGAAAGGTCACCATGCGACTTGGGGGTATGCATCTCCTCATGGCATTCATTGCCAGTATCGGCAAGCTCTTTGGTGATGGTGGGCTGATGGAGCTGCTCACTGCTACTGGTGTGTATGCCAGTGCCACTGCTCGTCAAATGCTTCAAGGCAAACAGGTGGCCAGGGCTGTCCGAGGGATAAAGCTGGTCTTGGAAGCAATTTCTCAAATGTACCTATTTTCAGCAGAGGCCTGGGCCAAAAACAATGGTGTGCAATGGATGGATGATGACACAGAGAGAGGCTTAAAAGACCTGCATCACTCATTCAGGGCAAAAGACACTCATTCGTCAAGAACCATTGCAGAACACATAGATGTGTCCCATGTGGCAGGTGTCCTACACAGGGTCCAGGCTGTGGGCAGGTATCCTACACAGGGTCCAGGCTGTGGGCAGGTATCCTACACAGGGTCCAGGCTGTGGGCAGGTCTCCTACACAGGGTCCAGGCTGTGGCAGGTATCCTACACAGGGTCCAGGCTGTGGGCAGGTCTCCTACACAGGGTCCAGGCTGTGGCAGGTATCCTACACAGGGTCCAGGCTGTGGGCAGGTATCCTACACAGGGCCAGGCTGTGGGCAGGTATCCTACACAGGGTCCAGGCTGTGGGGAGGTATCCTACACAGGTGCCAGGCTGTGGGCAGGTCTCCTACACAGGTGTCCAGGCTGTGGGCAGGTCTCCTACACAGGGTCCAGGCTGTGGGCAGGTCTCCTACACAGGGTCCAGGCTGTGGGCAGGTCTCCTACACAGGTGCCAGGCTGTGGGCAGGTCTCCTACACAGGTGCCAGGCTGTGGGCAGGTCTCCTACACAGGTGCCAGGCTGTGGGCAGGTGCTCCTACACAGGTGCCAGGCTGTGGGCAGGGTTCCTACACAGGGTCCAGGCTGTGGGCAGGTCTCCTAACAGGGTCCAGGCTGTGGCAGGTGTCCTACACAGGGTCCAGGCTGTGGGCAGGTTCCTACACAGGGTCCAGGCTGTGGGCAGGTATCCTACACAGGGCCAGGCTGTGGGCAGGTCTCCTACACAGGGTCCAGGCTGTGGGCAGGTCTCCTACACAGGTGCCAGGCTGTGGGCAGGTTCCTACACAGGGTCCAGGCTGTGGGCAGGTACTCCTACACAGGTGCCAGGCTGTGGGCAGGTATCCTACACAGGTGCCAGGCTGTGGGCAGGTGTCCTACACAGGGCCAGGCTGTGGGCAGGTATCCTACACAGGGGCCAGGCTGTGGGCAGGTTCCTACACAGGGCCAGGCTGTGGGCAGGTTCCTCACAAGTTTCACTTTGGCAGGTTACACTTCCAGGACTTGCAGGGCCTACACTATGGTCCAGCTGTGGAGGGCACCAGTAGGCGGGCAGATCTTCTACAATGGTGGTGGACAGGTTTACACAGGTCCAGCTGTGGGCAGGTCTCACTATCCAGGTCCAGCTGTATGGCGGATTAAACAGGTCCAAGGTGGTTCCACACCAGGTCAGCTTCATCCCTAACAAGTGAGGCTGTGTGGGCGAGTCATCCTACACAGGGTTCCAGCGTGGAGGTCTCAACAACCAGGCTGTGGCAGGGCGTCAACACGATGAGCTTAAGACTTCAAGTGAGGCTTTGGGCAGCTTTACCTGGCCAGTGAGCAGTCTCTCACGAGGGGTTCCACTGCAGCTCCTACACAGGCCAGCTTGGCAGGTCCATACACAGGAGCGTCAGTTCAACAGGTAGGGAGAGGTCTCCACAGGGTCAGGTGGCAGCCTACACAGGGTAGGCTGTGTGGCAGGATATACAAGGTCATGCAGCCAGGTTCCTACCATTTGACTTTGATACTTACCAGGTGTCCGCTTGGCAGGTCTCACACATTTCAGCTTGGGCAGGTCTTACACAGAGTGTGAAAGTCTCTACACAGGTGCCAGGCTTGGGCAGGAGACAAGGGCAACTTGGGAGGTCTCACAAACGTCGCAGGCTGTGGGAGGTCTCCAACAGGTGCCATGGGAGGTCTCTACACAGGGTCCAGGCTGTGGGCAGGTCTCCTACACAGGTGCCAGGCTGTGGGCAGGTCTCCTACACAGGGTCCAGGCTGTGGGCAGGTCTCCTACACAGGTGCCAGGCTGTGGGCAGGTCTCCTACACAGGCTCCAGGCTGTGGGCAGGTCTCAGTCAGCACCTTTCACTTTCTGGGACACCTTCATGGATGCAGCACATATGATGCTCAGACTGTTGAGGGCAGAGCGAGAAGCCAACTTTGATCTTCATCTGAATGCTGTGTGTGAGACAGTACCATATTTCATTGTTGGAGGCAGGAACAACTATGCCAAATACACACCAGTGTATGTTGCTGAGATGAAACAACTCAAAGTGGTTCACCCAGCAGCTTACAAACACCTAGAAAAAGGAGGCTTTGTGGTGCGCAGATCATCCAAGCAGCAATTCAACAGTGTCTCAACAGACCAGGCATTGGAACAGACAGTCAACCGAGAAGCTAAGACTCAAGGAGGAATTATTGGCTTTACCTTGCACAAAGCAGCACTCCTGAGGTGGCTTCTTACTAGCCACATCACAGGCTCATACTCTGAGGCAATGAAAGAGATGTGTACAGTTGCGAAAGGAGCAGAGGGTCACCAAGAGGTAGGTGCAGCCAGACTTGCTAGGGATGTGGCTGATGTTGAAAGATATACAATGCAAGCCCATTATCATAATCCATTTGATTTTGATACTATACCAAGTTCCCTGGTCAACATTGTCACTTGTCAGATAGCTTCAAAGAGTGTAGAAAAATCTCTAACAACACTGCAGGATATTGGCAGGCAGAAGATGACAACTTTTGCGGAGCAGCGACTTGTGAAAAGTAACGAACGCAGGAGCTTCTGGGATGCTCAAACGAGGGTTCAAACAGCTACATTTACTGACATGCAGAAAACACTACCGTCAGATAAGCAGAAGAAGCTGGCGTGCTCCTCAGAGGTTCTCTTCCGGCGTTTGCTGTCAGTTTCCCGAACACGCGACATCGACCTCAAGACCGTGCTGCGATATGAGCTGCCTGCAGTGCCACCCACAGTGTTCACTGATGATGGATCCATGCGAAAGACAACCAAGGCTGAAACTGTCAAAGAAACTTGAAGCTGTGTGTGATGAGGCTTACAGCTTACCACCATCCAGGAAGTCATGAGAACAGCTTTTGTCATTGATGGAATGGCAATGCTTCAATCTATGAATGAGTCTTTCTTCAAGACATTTGATGATCTTTGTGAGCAAATCCTGAAAAGGATTTTGCGACTGCTGGAAAATGCAGATCTCAGCACAGATGTCATAACTATAGTATTCGACAGATATGACAAAGCGAAGACAATCAAGCAAATGGAGCGAGAGCGGCGTGTGCTAGTCAGATTAACCCAGTCATCAAGTCAGCGGTCCACGTGAAATGCCAAACTACCCACTCTTCCTGAAAGGGACCGCAAACAAGGCTGCACTTGCTGCATTTGAGAGCGAGACTCTGGCTGCAAAGGCACCTGCAGTCCTGCACGATTGAGAGACAACCAGTCGATTGTTCTAGCAGGAGGCTTCACCAATGGGGAGATTGTTAAGCTTGTGAAGAAAACAGGTGTCACCCTGCTCCCTCAATATTCTCCACACAAGAGGAAGCAGACACCAGAATGGTCTTGCATGCTGTATGTCTCTCACAAACACACTCGAGAATTGTTAGCCGTTGTGATGACACAGATGTGCTGTCATTCTGTTGTACTTCTACAGCCAAGGAAGCCTAACCACTCAGGTCTCCATGCATGCTGGTCATTCTGGAAGAATCACTACTAAAGAACGTTACATTGCTGTCCATGCAATTGCAGGAAAGTTGGGTGACAACATGTTCCACCTTGCCATCTATGCATGCACTTCCAGGTTGTGACAGCACCTGCGCACTCTTCAGAATTGGGAAATGAACAGCATTTACCAAGCTGTCACAAAACATTGCGCAGCTTGGTCAGCTTTCCCAGTTCGGCTTGTCCTTGTCGGCCAGTGCCTGCCAGCAGCTAGCTCGCCAGTTTGTGTTGTCACTATATGGACGGAAGGGAAATGAGTGCAGTGATCTAGATGAACTGAGGTATACCTTTGCATTAACAACAGACAAGGAAGCAAGTATGCTACCACCAACTGAAGATGCGCTCAAATAGCATGTCCTGCGGGCAATGCTGCAAACAAGGGTGTGGTGCCAAAGTGACGTTCCGAAGCCAAACCTCCCTGACCCCATTGGACTTGGTTGGCAGCTGGATGAGAATGGGTGTCTGAAACCAACCATGCATGAACAGGAATGCACTCCTATAGAGGTTAGAGACGTTAGCCATCTCTTCTGCAGTGACCGGAGTTGTACAACATCCAGGAATTGCCCTTGTCTTCTTGTGGGTCTGGCGTGCATTGAGCATTGTTCCTGCACCAATTGCTCGAACAAACCAGCTGAACAGAGCTGTGAATGTGAAGACTCTGATACAGAGTTGCAAATATAGTTCTGAGATTGTGAAGAGATCACTTTGGCAGCACACAATGTAGTGTACTACTATAGGATCAAACATATACCATAAATACTGTACATTTGTGTTATTGTTTTACTACAATTTCAATACTTGTAAGCTAGGAATGTCTTGCAGCTTACTAAAACTAAAAGAAATGATACAAGTTGAAGTTTCCAAACTCGGCAACCTCGGGACCAGCGCCGAGCCGAGTAATGGAATTTTCCGACTTTTAGAACGTAGATATATTTAAGGGGGAAAAATGGTTTGGGAGCCATAATACCAATAACAGACCTGTAGAAGTACAAAAAAACTGTACAAACTCTACAGTCACAACACCACTGACAATAACAACACACAAATCGGCGAAGAACAGCGGCCTAGTGTGGGGCACCCAGCGCCGACCCGGAACTACGCGCTGGGTTTTGGGTGTTCTCCCGTGTTTGGGAAAATCCGGAACCATACCGAGTTTTGGTGTTTGCCGAGTCTTGGGATGCCGAGTTTGGGAACTTCAACCTGTACTTATTTGTCTACTAGACTGTCATACAGACATTAACTTTTCTTATAAAATTTAAACATGTCCACTTTGGAAATTTTGGCATTAAGTACATTTTGAAACAAATTTCCCGCCTGAATAACACTGTTATTTGTATGTTTGTTTGATTTAGTGCATTTAGTTTCAATGATCTGTATTTATATTCATACGGTGACCTTTTGTGGTCAATTATGTTGGGATTTTCATTTGATTTTGGCACAATAAAGGTTATCAAGTGTACTTATTCAAGCATTACAACGCAGCTCAAGACACGCACTAATGAAGCTTTTTTTGTGGTTTTGTGCATTTATTATTGCACCAATTTTCAATCATTTATTCTTATACAATGTCTTTTAGAGGGACTGAACTTAATGGTTTGTTTACCCAGATTTTTTGGATGTCCCTTGTCCGAGCTTAGTAAAAGAGAACCGAGATAAAAAAACAAAAAAAAAAAAAAACAACACAAAAAAAAATAAAAAAAAAATTAAAAGGGATTTTGGATCCCATGAGTAACCTAAAACACGGCCTAAGGATTACCGCATGGCGCGGCCCCACATGAGGGGTAAACGAGTGTCGCCCTAACCTTGGGACCGCAGTCAGTACCTAGCAATGGTAACGGAAGGGTAATTAAGGCATGTAGGGGGCCTTGACCATAGAATAGAATTCACCCAACCATGCCATTACAACTCTCTTATAAACGAGCTCCTAAACAACGTACTTTTTTTGTTTTATACAGGTAGTTAGGTAAATAATGTGCAGTATCGTTTAAATGTTATGCGTGCTCATTCTGCTTACCTTAGAATGCTTGTTTAGGAACCGTTACCCCGGGAAATAGGGCTGTGTGATCCGTGTGTTTGCTATCAGTTACTTCAGTTAAACCTCAGGTACTTTTTCTCCTGAAGGGTAAGAACCAACTGTATTACCATTGCCTGGCGATAACTACGAGATTTCGTTAGCGCAGTAGCCACTGGAACACTGAGGCTCGATCCGGGGACATCTCCTTAATAAGGCCTTTTTCCAGAATCCCCGCTAGACTACAGAGGACGGGTAGAAAAGGCACTTCACAGTTTGGCGTATTTATTAGACCATTAATCTACAAGGCACAGCAGTTAGTCACTTAGTCACGGCACACACAAAGTACAGAGGGAAACGCATCACTTTCACACACAAAGGGCGAAACACACCTGATAATGCAGAATACCCTACAACCAGATAAATATATAAATCAAATATTTGGAGATACATACAGGATGTTGAAGAATATTAGAGTGGCATTTCATAACATGGACACAAATATGATCAAAAAGATAATTATTACAACAAAGATCCGACCAAAAATGGAATATGCTGCCATTGTGGGTTCCCATAAAAAGAAGCATGTGAAAAAGAGAAAGGATACAGAGAATGGCAACAAAGATGGTACCAGAGCTAGAAGAACTTTCTTATGAGGGAAGCTTGAAGGAAATAAAGTTACCAACACTTGAGCAGAGAAGAGAAAGAGGAGACTTAATAACAATTTTTAAGCTGATCACTAAGATGGAAGAAACAGACCATGAGAGACTACTTCCTCGGAAACAAAATAAGATAAGATTTTCATCCTATCTAGACACTTTGCAAGTACCAACTACAGGAGAACCTCATTTAACCGGCATTTAAAACAACGGCAGCCTCAAAACAACGGCACTAATCGACCCAGGCATTAATTAAGTATAATTATTTCAAAAACTGAGAAAATCGGCAGAAATTTAGTTGGGCAAGGCTGTGGTCTACACAGACTCTCTCTCCTCACTCTACCTCCTCCTCTCCCATCATCCACGATCCTCTACGTCCCTCGTCCACACCATCCAGAGGGCCCTTCACCTTACCAACGAGGGGTGGGAGATCGCCTTCCAGTGCGTTCCCTCCCACGCTGGTATCCCAGGCAACGAGGTGGCTGATTCTGCTGCCAGGATGGCCTTAACAGATGTAAACACGACACCCTTCCCTCTGCCGCTCTCCACGGCCAAACGCCTGATCCCCCGGGTCTGCCGCTCCACCTGGAATAACACACTCGGCGATGCCCTCCGCATCACCTCCATGGGCCAATTACCGCAGTGACTCTTCCCCCCAGCCCTGGATACGGAAAAAGTCCCGCGTCCTGGATGTCACTCTCACCCGCCTCCGCCTGGGGCACACGACACTCACAGCTCACCTGCATCGCCTCCGTCTGTCCCCTGACCCCCACTGCCCTTGGTGCATGAATTTTCCGGAGACTATTGAACACTTTCTGCTGCAGTGTCCGCACTTCCACTCACACCGTGTAGTGCTACAGTCTCAACTCCTCGCCCTGAACATCACTACCTTTGACCTGCCCACCCTGCTGGCGGCGGCTGGCGTTCCCCCCTCTCGGCAACACGCCGTCATCCGCCTCACCTGTGCCTTCCTGAGGAAGACAGGTCAACTACCGCGCCTGTGATAGCATCATAGGACATCACCAGGGCTCATAGTGTTCCCCGAGGGATCCTCGCAGCCCTAAAACAACAACAACAACAACCTCCAGAAACCACAGTATTTATTGGGATTTTGGGCGATTCCATAAGAATAACTCTCAAAACAACGGCAAAATGAGTTATCCGGCATGCGCTCCCCCCCGAGGGTGCCGGATAAACGAGGTTCTCCTGTACAAGGTTATTGACTATACAAAGCGCCGCCACGTCAGCACGAACTAGGCGGACTCGAACCGCTGACCGAATGCACAGGGACGCTGCACATTGCGTGCTCACGTCTCTACCAACCTTGCCACCCTGACGGGCGACTCAGAAACAAAGAGAAGGTCGATACACAAGAGGACATACAAAAAACTAGGAAAAGGGAGATGCCTGAACAACATAAAGAAGTACAGCTTCCCTCATAGAAATGTAAAGTTTGGAATGGACTAAATGAGGAGGTGATATCGGCACATAATATGCACCAACTTGCAAATTTATTTATCGGAAAATGAAATATATCAATGGAAAGCTAATGAAATGCCGCTTCTATTGATACGTTCCATGTTAAAAGTTGTCTCGCAAAATATTAAATGGCGAAGAGTTGAAGTGAATATTTATTATTAAGTGCATGCATATTTCTTCAGTCTCATAAGGCATTTCTTTAGGGCACTTTACTGTTTTTTATTTGATAACATTATAGAACAAACATTTACGAAGATAACGGTATATCATTTATACTGATAAACCATAGGAAGGGAAATGGGAGTGATGTTAAAAAATGTCAGGCATCGCAGCATTGGCCTCTACTGGAAATGGCCCAAACTGAGTAGCAAGTCCAGTATATACAGATTGAAGTTCCCAAACTCGGCATCCCAAGACTCGGCAACACCCAAAACTCGGCTATGGTTCCGGATTTTTCCAAAACACGGCAGAACACCCAAAACCCGGCGCGTAGTTGCCGGGTCGGCCGCTAGGTGCCACCACACTAGGCCGCTTGGTTTCTCCCGCCGATTTGTTTGTTGTTATTGTTCAGTGGTGTTGTGACTGTAGAGTTGTGTACACTGTTATTTTGTGTACTTCTACAGGTCTGTTATTGGTATTATGGCTCCCAAATGTCCAGGAATTTTTTTCATGTGATTTTCATGCTTTTTTTCCCCTTAATATATCTACGTTCTAAAAGTCGGAAAATTCCATTACTCGGCTCGGCGCTGGTCTCGAGGTTGCCGAGTTTGGGAACTTCAACCTGTAGTAGTCTTTGGATGGGCTTATCATATCTCTTATATTCTTCCTGGCCAGTTAGGCTTCTAAAAAATTCCAACCTTTTAGAAGGTACCCCTAGAAGGAGAGTTAGCCAAGAGCAATAACACTTTTTGACATGACTTTAATTCAACTGAATGTTAAAATCAATGTGTACAGGTTGAAGTTCCCAAACTCGGCAACCTCGGGACCAGCGCCGAGCCGAGTAATGGAATTTTCCGACTTTTAGAACGTAGATATATGAAGGGGAAAAAAAGCATGAAAATCACATGAAAAAAATCAAATCCGCCATCCAACTTCTTCAAAAGGTCAATTTTCTCAGAAATAGTTAACACATTGTTCTTCCTTTTCTTTTCACTTCCACCAGTAGGTGTTCCTGGACGTTTGGGAGCCATAATACCAATAACAGACCTGCAGAAGTACACAAAATAACAGTGTACACAACTCTACAGTCACAACACCACTGAACAATAACAACAAACAAATTGGCGGGAGAAACCCAGCGGCCTAGTGTGGTGGCACCTAGCGGCCGCCCCGGCAACTACGCGCCGGGTTTTGGGTGTTCTGCCGTGTTTTGGAAAATCCGGAACCATAGCCGAGTTTTGGGTGTTGCCGAGTCTTGGGATGCCGAGTTTGGGAACTTCAACCTGTACAACACATTCTGGTCATGTTATTTAGCAGATCTAATTCTCATCAGAAAAAAAAACTTCACAGAGGGTCATCTACCTTACATTCAAATATGCACAAGTAAAATAAGACCTGAGTCCAGCCAGAAATATAGTCAAAGAGACACAAAATAATGTTCCTCTTTCCTCAGAAAATGAAGCTTTTAAGAAAGGAATGTTGGTACCAATGCATTACTATCACAAAATGCATGCTAGTAAGTCATCTAGTTATCTGTAGGGTAATTACTATCTACTTAACATATTAATTACCATGTCATATCTACATGCAATCATACTCACTCACTATTACATACCTTGAGCACCTTCCTGAAGTAAGCACTGCAGGCAGATAGCACCAGTTTGTGTGCCCTAACAGTGCGTCCCTCACACGCCACAGTGACGTCCAGGAAGTCTTCGTCGTAGCGCAGGGCCTCCAGCGCTGACGTCACGGAGTCACTGTAGTTATGCCAGCGCAGCCAGCACCGACGTGGCTCCCCCATCCTGCAAAAAGACCCCTCAAAAAATCAAGGCCCGTATTCGTAGTCACATACCATCATTGTACGTGGTCATTGTTCACTTTTTGTCTAGTCCTAATTAAATCAATATGTCATGCCAGCTCTGTTGTGATTGCAATAGGAGTACTGTAGGATTGCTCTAGTACTTTCCATGGCAGCTACAAGATCTCTGTTGTGATTGCAATAGGAGTACTGTAGGATTGCTCTAGTACTTTCCATGGCAGCTACAAGATCTCTGTTGTGATTGCAATAGGAGTACTGTAGGATTGCTCTAGTACTTTCCATGGCAGCTACAAGATCTCTGTTGTGATTGCAATAGGAGTACTGTACGATTGCTCTAGTACTTTCCATGGCAGCTACAAGATCTCTGTTGTGATTGCAATAGGAGGACTGTAGGATTGCTCTAGTACTTTCCATGGCAGCTACAAGATCTCTGTTGTGATTGCAATAGGAGTACTGTAGGATTGCTCTAGTACTTTCCATGGCAGCTACAAGATCTCTGTTGTGATTGCAATAGGAGTACTGTAGGATTGCTCTAGTACTTTCCATGGCAGCTACAAGATCTCAGTTGTGATTGCAATAGGAGTACTGTAGGATTGCTCTAGTACTTTCCATGGCAGCTACAAGATCTCTGTTGTGATTGCAATAGGAGTACTGTAGGATTGCTCTAGTACTTTCCATGGCAGCTACAAGATCTCTGTTGTGATTGCAATAGGAGTACTGTAGGATTGCTCTAGTACTTTCCATGGCAGCTACAAGATCAAGTGAATAATTTTGACTGAGTAGAAATGGAACAAAATCATAGCAATTACCACGAGCGATCATGGTATGTGACTACGAATACGAGCACAAGTATGATCACTCTCAACTCGCCCATGACCAGCACCCAGGAAGGAGCTCTAGATGACCTAGCTCTCCACCAGTCAGTTAATCTCATATGTTGATTCAAAGACAACATGGCTACAATTGTCACTTGTCATCCTTCTAATCCACATACATATAGCAAAGACAAAACAATCATCCTTAGAGATTATTCATTAACCCCTTCACTGCGGCTGGTACAAATACGGTCTCTCGGCTATCTAAGGGTTCACTGCGGCTGGTACAAATACGGTCTCTCAGCTATGTAAGGGTTCACTGCGGCTGGTACAAATACGGTCTCTCAGCTATCTAAGGGTTCACTGCGGCTGGTACAAATACGGTCTCTCAGCTATCTAAGGGTTCACTGCGGCTGGTACAAATACGGTCTCTCAGCTATCTAAGGGTTCACTGCGGCTGGTACAAATACGGTCTCTCAGCTATCTAAGGGTTCACTGCGGCTGGTACAAATACGGTCTCTCAGCTATCTAAGGGTTCACTGCGGCTGGTACAAATACGGTCTCTCAGCTATCTAAGGGTTCACTGCGGCTGGTACAAATACGGTCTCTCAGCTATCTAAGGGTTCACTGCGGCTGGTACAAATACGGTCTCTCAGCTATCTAAGGGTTCACTGCGGCTGGTACAAATACGGTCTCTCAGCTATCTAAAGCCCCGTCCACACTACCACTCACCACCGTCGGCGCTTGCCGTCGAACAGTGTTCGTCACTCAAAAGTGGCAGTGTGGACACGATGCCGACGAGCAAAATTTAACCGTCGGCGCTGCCCGCCAACATTCAGCAGGTTTAATATTGGGCGGGCATGCCCGTCACTCACGGGTCAGCGCCAAACACATGCTTCAAGTTATCGGCAGTTTTCACCATCTAGATATTTTTGCATTGCTATGTATTGTATACCATCAGAACCAAGAAAGTCAGCTGATTACGAATGTGATAAAAAATTAAATGGGAGAAATGGTCGGGAAATTGCAGCGAGTTGAAGACAAAAAAGTGAGAAAAATGTTTATACACTATTTCTTTTTGCTATATTTTTTAGAATACACAAAAAGGTTTTCGTATATTTTTCTTGCTTATGATATGCAGAAATGTGTCATGAAGATGATAGTTGGGTCAGTTTTTCTAAACCTCCTGTGGTTATTTCATAATCTCGAGTGAGAGTACACGATATGCAGAAAACATGACTCTCACTTTGAAATCAGGAAGCGCGCTGACCGCCGAACAAAACCGTTCGTGTGGACACAACCCTGGCAACGGCGCTTCCCGTCGGCAAGCACCGACGGCAAGCACCGACGGTGGTGAGTGGTAGTGTGGACGGGGCTTTAGGGTTCACTGCGGCTGGTACAAATACGGTCTCTCAGCTATCTAAGGGTTCACTGCGGCTGGTACATATAGGGTTTCTGTAATTAAACTCCGCGCTCAATGATATTGTGGGTAAATATTCGCTGTGATAGGCTTGTATGGCAACAGTGTCAAGTGTTGCGATATAATAGAACCTCTTTTCTGCTTGAGTGAGTTAGTGTGACTAATAAGGTCAAGCGGTACAGTACGACGTGTTGACGCTGCCGAGCCTCCACTTCAATGGCGAGGCTAAATAGTCAAGATAGTCAACATATTCTTGATGGATATAAAACAGAATCATGAATGAATGAATGCATAAATGAATGAAACATTTATGTATCAGAATAAGCTGTATTATATTGAGTAGTAATTGGTTTCATTGTGCGCCTGGCAGCACGGTCACGGCCCTGTTGTTGCACTCTGACGCAACTCCTCACTTAGCTGGTAGCCTCCACCAAGACGAAACATAGATTTTCTGGTATGGAGTGAGCATCCTATTCATTTAGGCACTTTAAGTATAAGTAATTATTTTATATTTTAATTAAACCTGCCGCACAGGGGGGTAGGCCTATGAATTTGATATCCGCAGGGAAGGGGTTAACAACTAAAAAAAATGGCATAAGTGTGTTTCACCAAACATTTTACAAGAAAAATAAATGCATCCTTAGAATATATACAGATACATAAGCTCGGTGTGATATTGGAGGATAAAATTCAATAATCAAAAGTGTATTCCAGACAATGAGGAGTTTTCAAAGCTAACGCCGCCAGATGTCTCTCGCACTCTCACTTCCTCTGCCCTTTGAGCGTGAATGATCTATCATTTACCGTAAATTCCCTGTACTTCTTTGGGACATCAGAATTACCCTTCAATACAACAACTGAAACAGTTCCTAATAAAAATGTAGTTTATCATTTTATTTTTCTGCACTTGATGAAAATA
Source organism: Chionoecetes opilio (assembly GCA_016584305.1). NCBI lineage: Eukaryota > Metazoa > Arthropoda > Malacostraca > Decapoda > Majidae > Chionoecetes > Chionoecetes opilio. Next base: position 209,912 of record JACEEZ010015647.1, read on the forward strand.
TTGGCAAAACAATTGAATACTTGAAAACTCAATCTTTAAAAATAGTCTTTTCATGAAAATATGCAAGTTGAAGCAGAATGAGGCTTCAGGAAATATCTATTTGTATGTAAGTATTCACTGAGTACCTGTTTTGGGTGTGTCTGTCTCTCTTACGACAAAAATATAACCCAAACACCGTGTGGCGTTCAGCATCTCCACAGAAACCATCCCGCGGTCAGGATCTGTTATCACCCACTTTCCTGTTGTTATCACACCGCTAGGGAGCTCAGCTCCACCAGCACCTGCTGGCCCCCGCTCCCTTACCTCACGGCTCACATCCCTGATACTCCTTGTTAATATAGCGAGTGTGTTAGCACGTTCCTATGTTTATGCGCGCCCGCCGCAGCGGGAACCAATGGGAGACCGCCATATCATCAGCTGTCTCATGAACATAAGAACATAAGAAAATAAGGAAGCTACAAGAGGCTGCGAGGCCTACACGTGGTAGTTCCATGACATCATCACTGGTGATCACGTGACAAGATGACCACGTGGAGTCACTGGAGGGAAGAGTCAGTCAGTCCCCAGCGCGCGGTGAGTGCAGTAGTGTCAAGGATTATTAACACACCTAACCCCTCAACCCCAGAGGCTGTCATCCTAACTATCATCACCCGCTGATCTCTTCACACTGTCTGTCCTCTACTGGGATATTAGCGGCATCCACTCCAACATACCGGAGACTTTCCTCTCCTTATTTCGTGCTCTCAGCTTCAAGTTCTCTGCCTCCGAGAACATTTTCTGATTGACCCCCGCGCATATCCTGATTCCTAATTAAGATTTTGTTTCCTCTTCTTGCCTTGTCCTTCAGAAAACAAACAGCCCATGTTTCTCCAAACGTCATTTCTCTTCCCTCTACCGAACTCCTTGTATTTTGATTGTCTTTAAAGATTCCCGCACTGACTGTGTTAGTCTTCTTCCTCCAACAGATAAACCTGTTGACATAGGATAAACCAGAGGACATAGGGTGATCAGAGGGAGAGAACGTGGCGGTGGAGCTCCCGCTTGTATTTAGTAAACAAACGTTTCAACTGTCTTGCATACAGGACTGTCGTTGAGGTGCAATCAATCAATCAATCATTGGGGGCATACGCCGGGGGGCGCGTCGCCTCGCCCACCCTACGACGCCACTCCCGGGGGTCACCACGCGCGAGTTCCCATGCAGGCTCCTTTCCCATACCAAGCAACTCTCGACAGGAAACATCAACTTGCCCCAGCCACGAGCCTTGTGGGCGCCCCCTTGGCCTCCTCCACGCCGGATTGTCTCTTACAGATACAACCCGATGGGAAGGATCGGTTTCAGGGTAGCGTGCCACATGCCCATATAGCCGAAGTTGGCGCTGACGGACTATGCAGGTAATAGGCCTCGATTCAGTCTCACGGTGCAATCGCTGATTTGACACGTAATCATCCCAGCGATACCCCATGATTCTGCGAAGACACTTATTACCAAAGGCATTGATTCGTCTCTTCAAGTCACTATTTAGTGTCCATGTCTCACAACCATAGAGTAAGACAGGGATCACAAGCGACTTGAAGATCCGGATCTTTGTCCTCCTGCACAGGTACCAACAACGCCAAATACTCCCGCTGAGCGAGTCCATAACACCGTGGGCTATGCCAATCCGTCGTAAGACTTCTTGACGTGACCCGCCGTCATTATGGACTGCGCTACCAAGGTATGTAAAACTTTCCAATATCTCAATGTCCTCGCCACACGCATGAACAGACTGTACTGCTTCATCTAGTAAGTCTCCAAATACCTGGACCTTGGTCTTGAGCCAGGAGACCTCAAGTCCCAAAGGCTTTGCCTCCTCGTGCAGCGCCTCGAGAGCCATCACCAGGACCTCCAGCGACTCAGCAAAGATTACTGCATCATCAGCAAAAACAAGATCAGTGATCTTGGTGTTGCCGACGGATGCTCCACAATCACTTTGATCTACAACCTTGTCCAATACCCAGTCCATACAAGCGTTGAAAAGTGATGGGGCAAGGACGCACCCTTGCCTCACTCCTGTATTCACAGGAAAGAAGCTGGATACACCTGCCTCACACTTCACAGCACTCTCAGTCCCAGAATACAGACCAGTTATCAAACCAATAGTCCTTGCAGGAATCCCTCGAAGTCGCAGAAGATCCCAGAGTGAATCACGATGCACTGAGTCAAACGCCTTCTTGAGATCAACATAGGCTGCAAGCATCCCCTGTCGAAACTCACGTCGGCGTCCCATCAGGACACGAAGCGCTAGGATACGGTCCGTTGTTGACTTACCAGGCGTGACCCCAGACTGCTGAGGTCTCTGATGCTTCACCAGATGACTGCGAATTCATGTCAGCAATAGATGGGCAAGCACCTTGCCTGGTACACTGAGCAGTGTAATACCGCGGTAATTGTTGCAGTCCTGACGGTCCCCTTTCCCTTTCCAGATAGGGATGACCAGCCCCCTTTTCCAGTCAGGAGGAATGGTACCTGATTGCCACACGGCAGTCAGGACAGCATGCAACCCGCGGATCATGGCCTCACCCCCAGCTTTGAGGAGCTCCGCACTGATATTACAAACACCAGCTGCCTTTCCACCCTTCAACTTTGCTACAGCCTCTCTGACTTCGTCAAGAGAGGGTGCGGTTTCGTCAATGGGAGGATCGGCATCCACTGTCTGTAACCCAGTGGTGTGAAGCTGCTCAGTTGGAGGGTCCACCGTGAACAACTGCCCAAAGTACTCAGCCCAACGAGCCATCTGCCCATCCATGTCCGACACGAGGCGCCCATCTGCTGTTCGAATAGCACTCGCCCGAGAAGGAGACTTGGAACGGAGCTTCTTCAGGGCTCGGTAGGCGGGTCAGAGGTCATTAGCGTTCAAATGACCCTCGAGATCCTCAGCGAGACTCCTGACATTCCTGTAATTGTCTCTCCCCAGGAGGGTTCTAGTCCGGCGTGACAGAGCCCGACCGGTCCCGGTTCCCAGCCAGCCTGGCAGCGCGACTCTCCTCGATTTTCTCCAGCGTCTCCGTCGAGACAAATCCACACCTTGACCTCGGGCGCATCCCAATACACTCCTTGGCAGCCTGTAGAGTTTCACGTTTGAAGGTATCCCACAGTTCTACAGGGTCCTCGAGAGCACCGAGCACATCAAACCGATTTGAGAATGCCACCACATACTCATGGGCACATGTCAATTCCTTCAGTTTCTCAAGATGAAACACAGTATTGTTACCTCTTGAGATTCTTCTGGACTTGACATGAAGCTTAAGTGTAGCAACAACAAGTCTGTGATCTGTTCCAAAGAACTCAGCACTCCGGTAAACCCTGAAGTTCTGGAGGATCCTCCAATGAGTACTAACGAGGACGTGGTCGATCTCCTTAGCTACCCCTCCGGCATTACTATACCATGTCCGGGCCAGCGGTGCAGCTCTGGTCTCTGATACCAACAACCTGCAATTCTCAACCTTCTGGACCTTGCAAAATTCAGAAGCAGAGAACTGTTGATGTTTCTGGTACCGGAGCCATGGGCACACATAACTCGTATAGTGGGGCCGCTAAGGACCAGATTTCAAGAGGATGGGGACATGCCGGATAAAAGCACCAAATTTTGTTCAGGCATTCTACAGGGTCCTAGCTATGATTTTGAGAGGGGAGACAAACGATCCAATTACTCAGAAGCCTCTATGAACCATTTTTGTGATAACGGCTAATTTTCACTTAGAAAAATCTTGATGAAATCAAGATTCGCCTTTAATGGCAAAAGAAATATTCCGTATATGCAATACATCCACTAGTTTGTTATTTTTTTGTAACTGTGGTACACCTCCTCCCAGTGACTGGCATCACTACATTTGACGATTATGCAAGTGGAGTGTTTGTTCCCCACATCATGAGGCAACTGGAAACCTCTATGAGAGTGATGTGGTATGGGACAGTTACCTGGACAACAGTATCAAAGAATCAACCAAGAGAAACGGGGGAAAGGTGTACGAAGGAAGGTGGCAGGCCAGACCAAGGTCCCAGGCAATTGGCCCGATTTCCTGCGTGACCCCACAAACAAGGTAGAACTCTTCCAGTTCCTATCAGAGAAGATTGTATCCACTACCTTCCCAGACGGAAAGCAGGTCTTTGCAACATCTGGAGCCTCTGTAGTCTGCAGTGGCACTGACCACTCGATGCCGCCATGTGACCACGAAGAGGCAGACACAAGAATTGTGGTCCATCTACAAGATGCCCTAGAGAGTGGATGCACCACATGCTTGGTACGCACACGTGGATACTGACGTTCTTGTCATCCTCATCGGGAAGTATCACTTTCTAGCCAGCAAGTATCCATCGGCTGACATCTGGGTCGCCTTCGGCAGTGGCAAGAACTTCCTTTTCCTACACATCAATGCCATCTGTAGTACTCTGGGCAAAGAGAAGTCCACAGCGCTACCAGTGTTCCACAGCTTCACAGGGTGTGATACCACTTCTTCTTTCTTTGGAAAGGGGAAAAAGTCGGTTTGGGAAGCATGGGGTGCCTATACCGAAGTCACAGATGCCTTCAACTTCATCGTAGAACATCCACATGCACAAATCACCGTGGATTGCCAGGAGTTCAGATGCTGGAACGTTCACCGTCGTATATTATGACAAGACCAGCCTCTGGTGTCGGTGAAGAAGCAAGAAAGGAACTGTTCTGCCAGAAAAACAGAACGATGGAGAACATTCCCCAACTCAACAGGCCCTGCTGCAGCACACCAAGCGTGCAGTGTACCAGGCTGCATCTGGACAAACCTGTCACCAGGCCCAACAACAGACACCAACTGCTGAAGGCTGCGGTTGGGACACTGGATGCAGAAACAAAGTCCTGGGTTCCTGTCTGGAGCTCGCAGCCTGCGGCAGCAAAGGCTGTAGTGAACTTGTGAAGTGTGCTGCAAAAGTGCTGCAGGTTGTGGCGGGAGATGTTCATGCAGAAAGCAGCTGGAATGCACCGAACTGTGCAGCTGCAAATGTGAGAAGTAGCCCCATAATTACAATATGAATCATACCTGCATTGTGATACTGGTGCTTAACAAAGACATGGCATTCCTGCGCTGTACAGGAAGAACATGATTGTTGTATAATGAGCTTAAAGAATACTTATTTTTCATAATGCACCTCAGTAGATTAACCACTGTCATTTTTGAATTGCAAGGAGTATGTTTTAATTCGTGTTCTGCTAATAAACTACATGGGATTTCGCGATGTCCGCAGGGAGTTAAAGTCGAATAAATATTGAATTTATGTTTTTTGACAGCCATATTGGAATATTTGTTCTGGAGTTATTAAATAATAAAATAAGATAACTTGCATCCAATAAACATTATCCTTATGACTATTTTTTTAAAAAACCCATTTTACCCTATTTCAAAATGCGGGAAAAGTCAAAATATAAAGAACGTTCCTTATAGCCATCTGAGTGATGGGATCATTTGTCTCCCCTCTCAAAATCATAGCTAGGAGCCTGTAGAGTGCCTGAAAAAATTTTGGTGCTTTTATCCGGCATGTCCCCATCATTTCACTAAGCTGCCGGACTAGTAGCCATCTCTCACAGAAAGATTTTCATCCTATCTAGACACTTTGCAAGTACCAACTACAAGGTTATGACTATACAAAGCGCCGCCAAAGTCAGCACGAACTAGGCAGACTCGAACCGCTGACCGAATGCACAGGGACGCTGCACATTGCGGGCTCACGTCTCTACCAACCTTGCCATCCTGACGGGCAGGAGAGAGACAAGTGTTTATGTCCGCCTCACTCTTCTTCCTCTTTAGACCTGCATCGCCTCCTCTTCCCTTGCCGTGGACCCTTTAATATGAAGATTTGGCTTTAGTTAGGTTAAAACGTGGGGTTATGTTTGTTTATTTCATATCCCTATCCCTAAAACTAAGAAAAAAGGAAGCTACAAGAGGCCCCGAGACTACCGTGGGAGTTCCTGCCCTAAAATACCCAACCCCCCTTTTTCCCCCTCCATGAATTATCCCGCTCCCTTAAAGCTCCCATGACTCAGCAAAATACCGTCACTGAGACCATTCCATTCATTCACCACCCTATTTGTGAACCAGTTTTTCCCTATTTACTTTCACTGTAAATACCAGTGGTTCTCAACATAGTACAGTGGTTCTCAACATAGTTACAGTGGTCCTCAACATAGTACAGTGGTTCTCAACATAGTAACAGTGGTTCTCAACATAGTACAGTGGTTCTCAACATAGTTACAGTGGTTATCAACATAGTAACAGTGGTTCTCAACATAGTACAGTGGTTCTCAACATAGTTACAGTGGTTCTCAACTCGTTTCAAGCCATGGACCACTATCCCAATTGAAGAAAAAAATCAAGGACCATCTTCTTTTTGACTTGATGATAGGAGATATGATGAAAAGGGGTAGATTCTAATGGTAGGTAAATGTTATAATTCGTAATATATGGCACCTGGCGACATTAGTGCACCATGGCGACTATAGTGTTATCTACTATACACATTTGGGAATATGGTTTCTGTTTATCGTAAAGCATTCTGAAAAAATTATCTTGTTTCCCTCGCAAATCCCCTACTTTTGGGGAATTTAAGATGTTTTTAGTAGGGAAAGGGTTTGGGTTTTAAAAATGTCCTGTAAAAATTAAAAAACAAGCGGAATTTTTTTAGAAAATAAAAAAATAATTTAAGACAGCTTAAAAATTTTTGGGTTTTCCCATACATTTCATTCATTTCCAAAAATCGGAAATCCCCTGACCCCTAAAAAAAGTTATCACGGACCCCCCCGCTGAAAAAAGTGAGAACCATGTAAGAAATGGAAACCATCTTTTGGAAAAATGTTATTTTTGAACCACCTGTTAAAACCCCTGTAACTATGTGAGAAAACCCCTGTACTATTTGAGAACCCCTGTTTTTTATTTGAGAAACAACCCTTTTTTGTACCCCGTGAAAAGGGAACCCCTGTACCATGTTTTTGGGGAAAACCCCGTACCTTGTTGAACCCTTTGTAATTGTTAAAAACCCGAGTTGAAAAACCACTGTTAATATGTTGAGTGAAAAAAGGGGGAAACCCCTGTAAAAATATGTGAGAACCCTTTTAAATTTTTGGAAACCATGTAACAGGAAGAAAAACTGTAACTAGTTTGAGAACCCTGTAACTTGTTTTAGAACCACTGTAAATATGTTTAGAATCCACTGTAACTATGTTGAGAACCACTGTAACTATGTTGAGAACCCCTGTTACTATGTTGAGAACCACTGTAACTATGTTGAGAACCCCTGTACTATGTTGAGAACCACTGTAACTATGTTGAGTACCACTGTAGTAACTATGTTGAGAACCACTGTACTATGTTGAGAACCACTGTAACTATGTTGAGAACCACTGTAACTATGTTGAGAACCACTGTAACTATGTTGAGAACCACTGTACTATGTTGAGGACCACTGTAACTATGTTGAGAACCACTGTACTATGTTGAGAACCACTGTAACTATGTTGAGAACCACTGTAACTATGTTGAGAACCACTGTACTATGTTGAGAACCACTGTAACTATGTTGAGAACCACTGTACTATGTTGAGAACCACTGTAACTATGTTGAGAACCACTGTAACTATGTTGAGAACCACTGTAACTATGTTGAGAACCACTGTACTATGTTGAGAGCCACTGTAACTATGTTGAGAACCACTGTAACTATGTTGAGAACCACTGTAACTATGTTGAGAACCACTGTAACTATGTTGAGAACCACTGTAACTATGTTGAGAACCACTGTAACTATGTTGAGAACCACTGTAACTATGTTGAGAACCACAGTAACTATGTTGAGAACCACTGTAACTATGTTGAGACCACTGTAACTATGTTGAGAACCCTGTAAACTATGTTGATGAACCACTGTAACTATGTTGAGAACCACTGTAACTATGTTGAGAACCACTGTAACTATGTAGAGAACCACTGTAACTATGTTGAGAACCACTGTAACTATGTAGAGAACCACTGTAGTAACTATACACTCTCCTTCCTACTAAAAGCATCTTATATCTCCTAAAGTAGTGATTTGCGACGGAAACAATAGATTATATTTCTCAGAATGCATTAAAATAAACAGAAACCATATTCCCAAATGTGTATAGTAGATAACACTATAGTCGCCATGGTGCACTAATGTCGCCAGCCGTCATATATTACGAATTATAACATCACTACTGATTTTTATGTGCCACGGAAGATGATACACTGTAGTTTATATCATGACTGTATAATCTACCCTGTTTCAGCGTTGTTTTATGCTTTGTATCTGCAAGTATATACGGTTTCAAATTTCGCTACTCGTTTTTTTTCTTCGGGCGACGACGACGGCGGGAGGACACTCAGAACATAAACACTAGATGGCGATCTTAGTGTAGGTCGCCACTCGGGTGATATTTTTTTTATGTGTTCATTTATAGCCCTAATATGACACAGATGAAGACACAAAATGACACACTCTCCAGATAGCCCCTTCTAACTGTCCTGAAATCATGGATGTAGAAATGTAAGTATTAACGCCGCCAAACAAACGTCTGTACATCGAAAACAAAAGTTGTCCTGGCGACTTTAGTGTTATCTACGGTAGAGTACTCTGGTCCTAGTGTCAAAATGTACCCTGAAGCTGATGAAAATTTAGATCTGGAGTCACAGGCTTAGTTAATGAGGCTTCTATAAGATACACTTGAGCCATGGCCTGTCCTCGGGATTGGCCATCGAGGTTGTTTACATGCTTGGCCATATCTGACTCGTCCGCCATGGCCCTCACCCCCTCTACTCGCCTCCCAGTGCCTTATATGCCTCACCCTAGACTACTATGGCCTATTCAAGATGGGAATGGGGTAAAATAAAGCATGACAAACCTGCCACCAAGCGTTTGACCTCGCCTGACCTGTCCCCAAGGTAAATACTCCGCCCGTACCGCCTCAAACACAGCTCAGACCCCAACAATCTTTTAAAAAAAAAATATTTCTTCAACTTTATTCACTTTGGATATTCATAGATGGAAGGTGTGTTTTAATGATCAGTATATTTTTGTGATGTCTTTTCTCGTTACCTATAGACTTAATATTGTGATTTACTTGTGTACGTTGTGTCAGTAAATAAAAGGATCCCGTACTTCGCAACGTTATTTTCGTGAAAGCCATTGTTCGCATGCATGACATTACACATTATATTGTTCATTGAATGGGAAAAAAACTTGTTCAACTTTATTTTTCACCGTACATTCACTCCGATCTTTGATATGCTATCTTATAGGGGGGAAAAAATCGCCACTTCCGGAAATCAGCGCAATAGTATCTAAGAAACAATCGTAATCATTACCACAATACAATTATTAATGTTATTTTTCTATCAACGACCACATCACTTCAATTTTCTATATATACCAATGGATCCTATTTCAATGGGCCACTGCACTGAGTTTTATGATCCCGTTAGAGCCTGTGAATTTCACTTGTGGAAATTTTGTCAAAAATATTTATTAATTAGAGTTCTTACCTTCAAAAACTCTTTATTTATCTCATCCCGACAAAATACCCCAGCCAGTACTAACTACCGTAGATAACACTATAGTCGCCACATGCACTGATGTCGCCAACCGCCATATATTACGAATTATAACATCACAATTGATTTCAATGATTTGTATGTGCCGATGACGATGATACACAGTAGTTTATATCATGACTGTATAATCTGAATGACATAAGGCGTATTTTGTCCATGCCCTTGGAAGTAAAATTTTACTTATTTAAGCTCCGCCCACTTATTTTTTACTCTTTTGCGTGCATAGAAAACTGAGCAGATACACTTATTTTACTCTTTTCCTGTAAAATTATACAGTCGTGGGTGTGGGTGGTGGTTTCAAGAGCCTGGCCAATCAGATCGCGCGCATGAGAAAATCTTATCAAAACTCCTCCCGTAAATGTTTCTCTTTTCCTTTAATTCTCATCCAATTCAACATTCATTACATGCGCACGACATGCAAAGGATACTGTATTTAATTAATAGTAGGTAAGGAGTAGAGTAGGTGACTCTTAACAGGTAAGAAGTCACAAATATTAAAATTCTCCAGCGACGTCTGGGAACAAATTTCCCAATCCCTCGAATTTTTCAATGTGTCCGAATCTTCGTTGATGCTTGCTGGCTTAGCACCAAAACTGGTGTATTATTGCTATAGTATAGTCAAATACTTAAATATATTCATGAGTGATATTACATTTGCAATAGAAATGTATAAATTTGGTATATATGTTATATCACACAAAAAGAAAGCCTTTTAGAGAACCTATCGCAGGGCACGAATACGAACATTTCATCAGTCTGATTCAGCGCCAACACGGTAAGGAGGTCTCTCTCTACCCACGGGCCACCACACACCCACCGCCACCCAGGCACCCACCCGCCCACCACCACCCGCCCACCACACACCCATCACACACCCACCCACCACACGCCCATCACCCATCCGCCCACCACACACCCACCCACCACACGCCCATCACCCATCCGCCCACCACACACCCACCCACCACACGCCCATCACACATCCGCCCCACCAACACCCACCCACCACACGCCCATCACCCATCCGCCCACCACACACCCACTCACCACACACCCCATCATACATCCGCCCACCACACACCCACCCACCACACGTCCATCACACACCCGCCCACCACACACCCGCCCATGGATGTTAAACGGGGGAGATGCACTGGAGGATGAATCACAACCAGCATTCATCTAGGTTTAGGCAAAGATAATTCGTGAAACGTAGATGTAGGTACACGTAGCCTACATACGTACAGGTCCATGAAAGCATTAAACATCCTCGACGCACATCGTGAAATGGCTGTGTAGCAAATAGATATTCAAATAACAGTTTCATAGCGCCCTAAACATTTCAGTTTAATATCAAGTCCATCTATAGAGTTAGAAAACAATGCTAGGCCATTCTAAGAGCTCAAAACAATTAGATATCGATGTGTAATACAGACAATCACGCTACTACTCTTTGCTGTGCCTTCAATAATGTCAACCTTAACGATATTCCTTGAGCCTCTGTAAGAGGTAATGAAGTGTACGACACTTTTACTCTCGGCAACATCAAGAAAGAGCTTTGGCAGCGCTACAATCGTATTTTGTGATGGCAAGCAGGGGCGGAGCTTAAATAAGTATAATTTTACTCCAGAAGGACACTACAAAATACGCCTTTAGAAAAAAAATTGTCCTGGCGACTTTAGCGTTATCTACGGTTAGATACTTATCGGGGGATAGGAGGGTTGAATTGGGTTGGAGGCTTATCAATACTGCAATGTTCAGGCGGTCGGAGTGGCCAGGCCGTGATCAGGCCGGAGGTGAAAGGCGGAGCTGGTGTTTTGATTTGGGCGTCAGGGCGGGTTATCATACGAACATGACGCGGCGAGTAATCACTGAGGCGTCAGGAAAGCTATCAGGCTTAATAAACGCGGCGCTGATCTAATCAATGTGTTGAATGTAACACGTCCTATTGTTTAACACTTATGCCTACAAAAGTTTATATACAACTTCTCGATATAATCAGAGAAAATTAGAGAGAGACAGAGATCACAGGGTCTGGAAATGTACTGCCTATTCTCTGCGGGCGGAGCTAGGGTGGACCGCCACAAAATCTTAGCTACGTGTCCAACCTTCTAAGGTGGAAATATTATGACGACGACTATACTGACCAGTCGTTCTAATTAAGGTGCAAATGGTTAATATCACTGGGATTGTATATTTATCATATCCCAATACTTATAGTTTACTTAAATTACCTTAATTAATGCCCATTACTATTATAATTATATATACACATTTCTACGCTCCCCCTTTGGTGAGCGAACAAAACCTTCCTTAATTATTACGGGGGGGGGGGGGAATACCACGAGTCTAGGCCTACCACTTATTGAGAGGGTGGTTGGTGGATAATTTCCACCACTGGGGGCCGGCGAAAACTGAAGGGCCGCTTCAAGTGACATGACCGCAGGCCACATAGCGCCGGAACATTTGTATAGTGGTTTCGACACCTTGGTCTTTGGCTACTTTTAAATTAATAGCCCTAATAGAGATACATACGTACATGTGAATATGCAGACATATACATTTTTGGGAGTAGACTTATCTCCTTTAATTATTACATCCCCTGTATAGTCATCACCATTGACCTCAAATGATTTTAGGAGTTTTCTATCAGCGGGAAGTTCAGGGGGACGGACCTAGATATTAGGACCTAGTCTACCATATAGTTGAGGAGGCGAGGTAAATGCTACTTCTATGATATTATATATTCATAACGAATGTTTAGAAGTTATCTATACCTAGGCAGTCATATTTTCCTGTTATTATTGTGTATCAATCAGATAGAAAGCCTGGAAGTGCAATGAGTCGACGCGTGAAGTCGTAATGTTTTGATTCAATCGCCCCGCCACAATCTCCCCAGCCCCACCCAGGGCCGGATTATGACCTCTTGGGGCCCCTAGGCTAATTAAATTGTGGGCCCCCTCAGACGGAGCCACCCTCTAACTCGCCCGCACCCGAATTTTTTTTACCTTGTATAGCAAAATAAGTGAGCTGAAAAACAATCTATTCGCTACATTCACAAATAAGTGTTTTACTGTGTTTAGCACGATGATAAACAAACATGGACTGGGGCCCCATGATTTACAGCTAGGGTCCCAAACAGGGGCCCTTTATCTCAAATAAAGGCCTCAAACAGGGGCCCTTTATCTCAAATAAAGGGCCTCAAACAGGGGCCCTTTATCTCAAATTATTTGTAATTTTATTTTAAGTTAAATGAATTATTCAGCAATGCAAAATATAATTTTTCTAAAAAAATTATATATGGAAATCTTTTAGCAGGGCCACCAGGTTTGGGGCCCCCAAGCTTGAGGGGCCCCAGGCTGCAGCCTATACTAGCCTATAGGATAATCCTGCTCTGCCCCCACCACTCCCCGCCGCGGCGTGTCGCCTCCACAATTATAACCTACATTGTCGCAGCAACAAGCCGATTTCGGCATTCTTTATTCTTCGTTTTTCCAAGGCATTGCTTATTGTATTTTGACAAGCGTTTGCCAGACGCAGCGGTACTGTCTTAGAAAACAGTGTGAACATCGCCCAAATTTTACATGCCACAATATACATGTAAAAAATATATTAAGCTTTGCTACTCGAGGCGAGTAATTTGCATTAAATTGCTATTATAGAACGTTCCATCGTAATGCATGTCATCCATATAATTAGTAGAACAACAGAAGAACTATATTTTTTGGTATTCAGATGCGGTGCATCAATGTTTATCGCGAAATTAATTTATTAAAAATATTAGTCGCGGAGCCAAAACACAGTAGACCAACCTTTGAGTTAAAACTGCCAGCGACCACTGGCATTTCTCGAGTTTCAGATCATTGGAATTATAACCTACTTGGTCGCAGCAACAGAACGATTTCGGCATTATATATTCTTCTTTTTTCCAAGGCATTGCTTATTGTATTTTGACAAGCGTTTGCCAGACGCAGCAGTATTGTCTTAGAAAACAGTGTGAACATCGCCCCCAATAAAACATGCTACAATATACATGTAAAAAATATATTAAGCTTTGATACTCGAGGCGAGTAATTTGCATTAAATTGCTATTATAGAACGTTCCATCGTAATGCATGTCATCCATACAATTAGTAGAACAACAGAAGAACTATATTTTTTGGTATTCAGATGCGGTGCATCAATATTTATCGCGAAATTGATTTATGAAAATACGAGTCGCGGAGCCAAAACACAGTAGACCAACCTTTGAGTTAAAACTGCCAGCGACCACTGGCATTTATCGAGTTTCAGTTCACTGGAATTGCTAAACACCTACGCATGGTAAATTATTTATATGGTAATACTTTCCTGAAAACAAGATGTCATATATGGGTATATATACTACAGATAGACTGTATAATATATCATAAGTATTTGTGCCGCTTCTATATCGCACGGTTGTCTAGCTTATAACTCCATAATTTTATTTATAAGTCATCAGACATCAGACAAGTACGTACTTATCTCTATCACTTCCATTCAAATATATACTGAGCGACATTAGTTATACCCTAAAACAGGAGTAGCAATCACTTCTCATTCCTCCTTTCACTGTGAGAACACATCATCAACCTTGTCTTGTTTTAAAGTAAATCCAATCAACATTTAGTGCAGTCATACAAGTTATGTTTTATCTCTAGGATATACAGGAGGATTGACGTCAAGTTGCCGCTGCTTGTCACTACGGATGTAATACTACATCAAGATAATCATATAACTGTTGTTTCAAAATGTTTACACATAGAAATATTCAATTCTTCAAATTCTGTACATTAATTTTCAACATAGTAAATTTTCCCGTCTGAAAATACACCAGCGGCCCTTCGGAGGGCTGACGGAGGTAAATTTGCCGCCGGCGGCCGCCGTTCGCCGCTCTACAGCCTACGTAGGGCCACCGGTGATGGTTAGCTGGGAACTAACGAGGACGTGGTCGATCCCCTTAGCTACGTACCCCCTCTGGCATTAATATACCATGTCCGGGCCAGCGGTGCAGCTCTGGTCTCTGATACCAAGAACCTGCAATTCTCAACCTTCTGGACCTCGCAAAATTCAGAAGCAGAGAACTGATAATGTTTCTGGTACCGGAGCCATGGGGACCAACACATAACTCATATAATATATCATCTTCAGTGGCACATAAAAATCAGTATACCAGTGATGCTATAATTCGTAATATATGGCGCCTGGCGACATTAGGGCAGGTAGCGACTAAAGTGCTATCTACGGTAGTGCACTCATGAGAATTGACACCATTCCGTACAAGAAAAAATGATTTGAAGTCATGTAGTGAGGGTGTAGGCCGGGGACTCCTGAGGACCTGAAAAGAGGGAGGTGATGCGCAGGCCGCGGCCCGCCGCCCGTCACTTGTTGTTTGTTGACAGTGTACACAAAGGTCACCGATGGCCAGGCCGCTGTGACTCCTGCTGACGCTAACATGAAAATGAGCACACCAGGACTACACACGGAGGGGTTCCCGGCGGCAGGTGAGTTAATGAAGTGTTGCAGAGTTAAAATGAGGGAGATGGGGGAGGCTGGGCAGACGTTATGTGTGCCTGGGGGGCAGGTCAGCTGGGAAGGGTGGTCATTCTGAAGAAGTCCTCCACCCTTATTTTCTTCCTTCCATACCTTCTATACCTTTTGGGTATTATTCTAGTGTTTGCCCGTACTCCCCCTCTCCCCCAAAACAAGCTTGGGGTCCTGGGGGAAGCGGGTTATTAGGCTGGGGTACAAAATATGCGTCGCAACCACATAGTTTTTGAGTTAGGGGTGTTGTAAAAATTCCCTAGATCTAGGGAAGATGTATTTTATTTCTTCTAAGCCCAGAGACGTCGTCGTCTTGTCCAGAGTGTCGAGCCCCCACCCACCCCTCCCACTTAGAGGTAAGGTAAAATTTTGTTAGGTTACCGGGGGTCTAGGGGGGCGGAACCCCCGCGTTAGAAGGTAAGGTTAGATTAGCGGGTGATTATTGCTAGGAGGTTAGGTTGAATTTGGTTAGATTAAGAGGTTCGGTTAAGTTAGATTTGCGGGGGGTCGAGGGGGACAGAGCCCCCCCGCTAGGTTAGGTTAAATTTGCTTCGGTTCGGTTAGATAACCGGAAGGTCGAGGGGGACGGAGCTCCCCGCTAGGAGCTTACGTTAAATTTTCCTAGATCTAGGAAAACTACCCTAGATCTAGGGTATTTTGGCTCCTACATAAATCCAAAAATACGTGTTTCCGACACATTATTTGCTCCCCACCCAAAACCCCCACATTCCCACAGACTCCCAAGCATGTTTGGGGGAAGGTGAAGAGTATGGGCAAACACTATAAATTTACCACCTTTTCCACCAGCTCCCTTTGGGGAGCTGGTAGAAAACCTGGGTTCTTGGGTGGAGAAAGCAAATACAATTGATTTATGGCTCCCAAAAAATCATCAAGTTCACTATATACGAAAATAAGATATTTTTCGCTATTGGGCAACCACCGAATTTGAGGCCAAAACTTATTTTTCCTGAATAGTTTTGAGGTATTTGTTCCGTGTCTGGACCATTCGAGCGAATACTTTTTCGAGCGGAGGACCATTCGAGCGAATAATTTATAGAGTGTGAGGTAGGTCCCTCTTTTTGCTGTGATGTCCCGCCGTAGACGCCAAGACTACGTTGAAGTCCTCTCAACGGTATCCGGTCATTTCGCCCACATGCCATTTCGCCACACCATGGAGTCATTTCGCCCACAGTTCAATTCGCCCACACTATTGAGTCATTTCGCCCATACTCTGGAGTCATTTCGCCACAAAGTTACAAGGCACATTTAAGCTGTGCAGGCACCCTCTACACATGGGTAGTGACAGGCAACGTAAGGCTAGTATCTGAAGAAAAAAAAGCTACAAAGGATCCAGCGAAAAAGTATAGGGATTTGCAGGTTAGAATATTCGGTGCTACTATAGCGTGCGGTCTACCGGGACATTTTCACTATAGCGTGCGGTCTACCGGGACATTTTCACTATAGCGTGCGGTCTACTGGGACATTTGCACTATAGCGTGCGGTCTACTGGGACATTTTCACTATAGCGTGCGGTCTATCGGGACATTTTTACTATAGCGTGCATTTTACCGGGACATTTTCACTATAGCGTGCGGTCTCCGGGACATTTTTACACTATAGCGTGCGGTCTACCGGGACATTTTACACTATAGCGGCGGTTCCCACCGGGACATTTTACAACTATAGCGTGCGGTCTACCGGGACATTTGCACTATAGCGTGCGGTCTCCCGAACATTTGCACTATAGCGTTTCGGTCTACCGGGACATTTGCACTATAGCGTGCGGTCTACCGGAACATTTGCACTATAGCGTGCGGTCTACATTTCTTACTCGCTACTTACACTCTACACTCTTACACTTCAGGCTGCAACTTACTATTGCTATATGATATTGTCTATTATACAGTAGAGTATTATAGAAAAAACTAAACTTTAGTAAGTAATTTATGAAGCACAGGCCGATATTCCCCACCCCTGTCACTTATTATTTTTTCTTGCATAACACTACCACATGGATGACAAGGCTCTGCTTCTTGTGGTGCGTCCAGAAGATTGCTGCCACGTAAAAACTTAACCGCTGTTTCTTCTATCAAGAGTAGAGGGTTACGTGTGTCAGACTGATGTTCTCGGCTTGAATTTTAGGAGGATACTGAGACACTACTTCGTTGATTCCCATTTTATAAGGTCAGCGGTTCGAGTCCGCCTAGTTCGTGCTGACGTGGCGGCGCTTTGTATAGTCAATAACCTTGTAGTTGGTACTTTCAAAGTGTCTAGATAGGATGAAAATCTTATCTTATCCCATTTTATAAGGTTGAGTGGGATCCTGGCACTCAGGTCAGGTAAGGTCAGGTCAGGTGTGGACTTGTTAGAATGTACATTAAAGCTATGGGGTAGTCAGGTCAGGTGGGATCTTTGTAGACCGCGCGTTAGGGGAGCGTAGACTGCAGGCCCCGATGTAGACCGCACATTAGGGGAGCGTAGACTGCAGGCCCCGATGTAGACCGCACGTTAGGGGAGCGTAGACTGCAGGCCCTGATGTAGACCGCACGTTAGGGGAGCGTAGACTGCAGGCCCCGATGTAGACCGCACGTTAGGGGAGCGTAGACTGCAGGCCACGATGTAGACCGCACGCTAGGGAGCGTAGACTGCAGGCCCCGATGTAGACCGCACGTTAGGGGAGCGTAGACTGCAGGCCCCGATGTAGACCGCACGTTAGGGGAGCGTAGACTGCAGGCCCCGATGTAGACCGCACGTTAGGGGAGCGTAGACTGCAGGCCCTGATGTAGACCGCACGTTAGGGGAGCGAAGACTGCAGGCCCCGATGTAGACCGCACGTTAGGGGAGCGTAGACTGCAGGCCCCGTGTAAAACCGCACATTAGGGGAGCGTAGACTGCAGGCCCCGATGTAGACCGCACGTTAGGGAGCGTAACTGCAGGCCCTGATGTAGACCGCCGTTAGGGGAGCGTAGACTGCAGGCCCGACTTTAGACCGCACGTTAGGGGAGCGTAGACTGCAGGCCCTGATGTAGACCGCACGTTAGGGGAGCGTAGACTGCAGGCCCTGATGTCGACTGCACGTTAGGGGAGCGTAGACTGCAGGCCCTGATGTTGACTGCACGTTAGGGGAGCGTAGACTGCAGGCCCCGATGTAGACCGCATGCTATAGTAGCACCGAATATTCGCTCTTTGGGATGAGTGTGTGAGGGGCGAGAGGTCATCATATCAACTGCTGAAAGCCTGTGCTCATCTCAATGGCCCAGTGTGCAGCTGAATCCTGCATGTATGTATTTTTTATTAAAGGTTTCATATTTAGGTTTTAAAGGTTTTATACGTATTTAGGTTTCATAGGTTTTATATATAGGTTTTAAAGGTTTTATATTTAAGTAGGTTTTAAAGTTATAATTTTATATTTATATTCAGCACATGAATTTCATAAACTTACATATAACTTTTCTTTTCGAATTCTTTATTTACCACTCGATAAAAGCCCCAACAAGCCCTCTACTGCTGGTGGTGGCCTCTCGAACTACTCACCACTTATACTACTGGTATATAGCTACTCCAACAATATATAGCTTAGTGGACGTGACATGGAACGTTTGGGCCAATCAGGGTTGTTGATTTTTTTTATTTAAAAAAAAAAAATAAAAAAAAAATCCGATTTATTTGATTTAAATCGGATTTATTTGATATAAATAGAATTTTTATTTTTTATTAATTTGATGTTCTACATGAAATCTAACTACTACAGGATATTATTTAGCATATTTATAACTAAAAAGAGATTGAATAAGTGAATAAAAAATGCCTATAACATGAAATACAGATGAATTTACATATTTTTTATTTCTGTGATGGACGTTTTCACATCAATAGGCCTAGGTCTAGAAGCGCGTTTTCGCGACGTTTGCCAGGCCGGTCTAGGCTGGTTCAGGCTGGTCTAGGCTGGTCCAGGCTGCACTGATGCTTGCGAAAACACATCCAGACTGGCCCTGTCCCATTCGTGGTTCCTATTGGCTGGGGGATCAAGTGGGCGGTCTTTACCGTCCTGCAAGCTATGCCCCCCCCCACCCACCCCCAAGACACACCAAAGGATCAGATGATTATTAATTTGACCTCCAGTAATAACTCCTAATCAGGGTTGTTGATTTTTTCTATTTTTTGAAAGAAAAAAATAATATGATTTATTTGATTTAAATCAATTTTAAAAAAAATATTAATTTGATGTTGTACATGAAATCTAACTACTGCAGGATATTATTTAGCATATTTATAACTATAAAAAGATAGAATAAGTGAATACAACATGGACATAACCATAGGAAAGGTTATCATTCTGTCTGTTTTTTTTTTCGTTTTGGGCCTGCAGCCAGGGAGGCCACGGGCTGGCTTGAGTCCCTCAGAGAGAGGCTTTGAAAAAAGAGAGGGGACGAGAGTCCGCTACGCCTGATTTTGCTATATCATGCTGTTCGGCCTAATTTTTCAGTCATCCTTGCTACTTGACTTCGTCATGGGAAGTCAATTGGATTCAATGGGATTTTTTTTGTACGTAGTAATATATATATATAGTGCTCACTGAGTGAGCTCTGGTCGTGGTAGTGTATTTGATTATTGGATATGGATATGGATTATTGTTAGACATTAAGCATAAGCCATAATAATAATGGTATACAGTAGCTTGTTACACTGCATAACGGTAATCCTACCTGTTTGCAGTCATTAGCAATTACGTTTACAAAACGGTACATTTCTGTCCGTTTCATTTTTACACAGATCTACGTAACATATATGGTTCAGTCACTTAAGTGTTTAATATAAAATATTATTTACACATACATATTTTCATGCATTTATGAATTTACATGTACGTATTAAATAAAATTCCACACGATGAAAGGTCTAAAATATTATGAGGGGAATGAATGAGAGGGTTCGACGATGCACTGTAGGAAGTTTCAACGGTGTCGTCGAAAACGCAAACTGCCAAATATTCCTGTTACCTCCTACGTGGCCAGTTGCATACTGTTTTTTTTAATACCATGCGTGTATAGTAGCATATCTATGATCTTACTGATTAATTAGACATTCGCTCGAAAGGTCCTCCGCTCGAATAGCCATTTGCTCGAAAGGTCCTGTATTCATTGGTTCTACTACAGATTAATGCATTACAAGGCACGTAGTTAAAACGGTTACAGGGAGCTTCGTACACAAGTTGTTTCGTACCCAGGTTTTGTTAGTTGTTAGTCGTCTCTAGTCGTTAGTGTTAGTTGGTCGTTGGTTAGGTTAGGTTAGGTGGTGGTTAGTTGGTCTAGCCGTTAGTTAGTGTCTAGTCGTTAGCTAGTTGCTAGGCGTCTCTAGTAATCAAGTTCAACTCTGAGGTGAGTGTACGAAACGACTATAGTTTCATATAGACTACGAAACAACTTTTTGGTATACGAAACAACTTGTGTACGAACTGACTGCACCGTGTTAAAACCATCCTCAACTTGTAGATCTGACAATTAGCAGCATTTCTAACAGTGTCTGGACCATTCGAGCGAATACTTTTTCGAGCGGAGGACAATTCAAGCAAATTTCCTGTAGTCAAAAATAAACATAAATTTATACGGTTTATTAGAATCAGCAATATTAAAAAAAAAAAAAAAATGTATAAGAGTTTTTTTTTTTTTTTTAAATCAGTCGTGCTTGGACAGGTTATAAATTTCAGTTCGCCTACTGTGGAAGGACTTTGACATGGTGCCTAGCGAGATGCAGGCGGGCATTTGGGTTCTGGATAGCAACATGGGTAATTATGGAGGAGAGTTTCACGTTCGTTTTCAGAGACACCAACTACTTTTTCTTGGCCTACAATAGGTGCTTGTTCTAATGGGGCTAGTTTTATTTTGCGCAAACCCAAAAAAAAAATGGAAAAAAAAATTGAAACCTAACCTAACCTTAACCACAAAATATTATTATTATTATTATTATTTTTTTTCATTGAGCGCAAGTAGAGTTAGGTCTGTAGTGTACAGTATACTGAGCCCCCCCCAAAAAAAATTGAATTCGTGAGTAGTAAGGTCTGTAGCGTACGTGAAACTCTCCTCCATATTAACCGCAACATGTCCCAGAGTTTTCTAGCAGCTGCTTCCTTTACAGATAAACCCTGTATCTTTTGTGGACTAAGCAACCTGATTTCAAGTGTGACTGCTGTGGTAGATGGCAGCACAGACTTTACAACACTGGCATCTCGTTGGTAGAATATAGAAGGCTGACTAAACTTTCTGCTGGTTTTGAGTGGCGTTGCTGTCAGTGCTCTCCGCAGACTTTTTTCTACCTCTCTGCTTGGAAGTTCTGGTTCCAACTGCTCATATATCTATATAGCATATCTATGATCTTACTGATTAATTAGACATTTGCTGGAATGGTCCTCCGCTCGAATAGCCATGCGCTCGAATAGCCATGCGCTCGAATAGCCATGCGCTTGAATAGCCATGCGCTCGAAAGGTCAGGTATTTGTTTCTAACCCCTACAACACCCGTCAGAAATGAAGAATAACACAAGGGGTCTTGGGGAGGGGGCCCAAACCCCCATAGCAAGGTTAGGTTACGCAATCAATGGCTAGGTTAGGTTAATTAACAAGCGGGGGGGTTCTGGAGGAGTGCAGTGCCCCCAGTTATGCAATCAATGGCTAGGTTAGGTTAATTAACAAGCGGGGGGGTTCTGGAGGAGGCAGTCCCCAGTTATGCAATCAATGGCTAGGTTAGGTTAATTAACAAGCGGGGGGGTTCTGGAGGAGTGCAGTCCCCCAGTTATGCAATTAATGGCTAGGTTAGGTTAATTAACAAGCAGGGGGGTTCTGGAGGAGTGCAGTCCCCTCAGTTATGCAATTAATGGCTAGGTTAGGTTAATTAATAAGCAGGGGGGTTCTGGAGGAGTGCAGTCCCCTCAGTTATGCAATTAATGGCTAGGTTAGGTTAATTAATAAGCAGGGGGGTTCTGGAGGAGTGCAGTCCCCCCAGTTATGCAGGAGAGTATTGATCAATAGGGAGTTGTACTAAACTGCAGTTTGGTAAAAATGGACGAGGACTGCGCGGTCATTTTCTTGGTATTAGTTTGGCAGTGGGCTTTCAAAAGTCCTAGGACTCGTACCTATGTCGTTGTGTAGATTTTTTCATTCTGAGTATTTTAAACCCTATTTCCCATGGCGCAATTGAATAATAATGGCATTACATGTAGTACCGAAAATCACTGTTATTTCAACCAGAAACGGGTAAGTTAGGTTAAATCAGATTAGGTTAGGTTAGAGGTGGGGTTTGGTTAGGTTAGGTTAGGTTAGGTTAGAGGTGGGGTTTGGTTAGGTTAGGTTAGAGGTGGGGTTTGGTTAGGTTAGGTTAGAGGTGGGGTTTGGTTAGGTTAGGTTAGAGGTGGGGTTTGGTTAGGTTAGGTTAGAGGTGGGGTTTGGTTAGGTTAGGTTAGAGGTTGGGTTTGGTTAGGTTAGGTTAGAGGTGGGGTTTGGTTAGGTTAGGTTAGAGGTGGGGTTTGGTTAGGTTAGGTTAGAGGTGGGGTTTGGTTAGGTTAGGTTAGAGGTGGGTTAGGTTAGGTTAGGTTAGGTTAGGTTAGGTTAGGTTAGGTTAGGTTAGGTTAGAGGTGGGGTTTGGTTTAGTAACAGAGGATATCAAGAAAAAGGGAAAATTATGAATACTATGGCTGTGCAAAGAGCAGCCAGGTTTGCGGGGTGGTCCAGGAGGTAACAGGAAGGTTCGACGGTTTGCGTTTTCGACGACACCGTCAAAACTTCCTACACCGTGCATCGTGGAACCTTCCAAGTCAGCGCCGTCGAACCCTCTCATTTATTCCCTTCATAATATTTTAGACCTTTCATCGTGTGGAATTTTACTTAATACGTACATGTAATTTTATAAATGCATGAAAATATGTATGTGTATATAATATTTTACATTAGAACACTTAACCATTATAAATATGTACAAATGAAATGTACAGAAATGTACCGTTTTGTAAACGTAATTGCTAATGCCTACTAACGGGCAGGAGTACCGCTATGCAGTGTAACAAGCTGCTGTATGCCATTATTATTATTATTATTATTATGGCTTATGATTATTGTCTAACAATAATCCACCAACTACACTACCATGACGAGAACTCACTCAGTGACCACACACACCTCCCTATTAAAATTGCTCAGAACTGCTCTCACAGAACATTTCCCGCAGATTATCAGAACTGCTCTCTCGTTTCAAGATCCCAAGTCTGTGAAGAGTCTGACTTTAGAAGTTACATATCTGTTCCTCATACAGTCAGTGACAATCATACAAAGATAAGACATAAAATCTATTTAGGATCTATGATAAGACATATAGACGCATTGGAAGTTTCGACAGAGTTCGACGGGACCGTCAAAACCTCCATTTTCCCCCGTCGAAATTGCATTCCGAAATTGCATCATTAATGCTTTGCATTCTGCGCAATAGGGTCGAAAATCCATTCAAAGGAAATTATCCAATGAACCTTCTTGCTGCGCTCGAGGCAAGGCTATCAGAGGCTGGTGCCAGGGCATCTGAAGTCCCTCCCAACAACAGTGAGGTAAAGCCAGCCAATGACGGACCGTGTTGTGAGTCCCGTGACACGCCTGGGCCAATGAGCGCACGTGTTTCACCAGTGTCTCTCACTCCCGCCACCCTTGCATACCCTGTAATAAAAGTTTTTTTTTTCTATTTTACCTAACAGGTATAGCTTTCATTAATATAGGGGACAACGTGCCACCTGAGGAGCCGGGGCCCTCCAGGGGTAGGAAAAGGATGCGTAATCCTGTGGAGTGGGAAAAAAACCGCTAAAAGACGAAGAAATATGGGGGAAACATTCGTGAGCAGATCTACAGGCCGCCACATCCAGACATGGGTTATGGAGCCTCCTTGTGCTAATGGGTGCTCCCAAAAAATTACATTGTCTATAGTAACAATCATGCACATGAAATATTGGGCCATCAGTGATTTTGCAATACAGAATGCCTACATTCAGAAAAGTGTGCATAAAGAGTGTGTGAAATGTCGCCTCCCTATAGAAGATCCCAACAAAGCTAGACGACGAGGCTGCACCCTTCAGTACAGTGGTCCCTCGCGTTTGGCGAGTCTCAGTTTGGCGAAACACAGTACAGGGAGGTCCCGAAGATACGAGCAGTTAAGTTCCACCTGGCATACTCGTAAAGCGAAATTTCGTATAACGAAACACATAACTAATGGTAAAATATAGGTTTGGTTCCAGGACCCCATCAATAAAAAAAAATAAGAAAAAAAAGACATGTTTTTCAAGCTAAAATAAACTATAGCAAACACAACAAACACACAGCGTCTATATTACCCACACTGTACTACCTATTCTGTAGAAAAAGCATTCTGAAAGAGAAAATAGCACACAAAATAACATAACTGCACATTAATTAAACATAAAACATGCATAACACTCACAAGTGGTAATGTTGTGTGGGGAGACAGGAAGCTGGCACGTAGCCAGCTGAGAGTCCCTGTTTTCTCTCTCCAAGGCTCGAGAGAAAACAGGGGTGACTGCATTAGCAGGGATGACTGGGTTAGAGTTCTTCCTCCTCCCTTGATCACTTGGGGAAGAGGAAAGATCCTCTGTGCTGCCGCGTGATACAATAGACTCGAGAGGGTAGGGTAGGCAAGGGACAAGGGAGGGGTGCGCAGACTTCTTCCACTGCCCACAAACTCGTCTCTGCACATCTGAATCATTGTACATCGTCCAGGGATGTGAATTTTTGTAGGCCACATTGTCGTACCGAGCCACCAAAATTATCATATTTTCACTATCAGATTGATTATTATCGTACAACCTTAGGTAAAATCATAGTCAGTAAATGACTTTATAATTTTAGTAAATAACTTGGTAATTTTACTCACCCCAGTTTGAATGTCGTAGCATTGGATTTTCGATCTCGTATATTGAAAATAGACCCTAATTTACACATCTCGTATCATCGGATTCTCGTATATTGAATGCTCGTATAACGGGATTGTATTGGCAATATGTTGGATAGGGTACCAGAATTGGATAATATATGTATTGGGGATAGGTTGGATAGGGTACCAGAATTGGATAATATATGTATTGGTGATAGGTTGGATAGGGTAGCAGAATTGGATAATATATGTATTGGCGATAGGTTGGATATGGTAGCAGAATTGGATAATATATGTATTGGCGATAGGTTGGATATGGTACCAGAATTGGATAATATATGTATTGGGGATAGGTTGGATATGGTACCAGAATTGGATAATATATGTATTGGGGATAGGTTGGATATGGTACCAGAATTGGATAATATATGTATTGGGGATAGGTTGGATAGGGTACCAGAATTGGATAATATATGTATTGGCAATATGTTGGATAGGGTACCAGAATTGGATAATATATGTATTGGTGATAGGTTGGATATGGTACCAGAATTGGATAATATATGTATTGGGGATAGGTTGGATAGGGTACCAGAATTGGATAATATATGTATTGGTGATAGGTTGGATATGGTACCAGAATTGGATAATATATGTATTGGGGATAGGTTGGATAGGGTACCAGAATTGGATAATATATGTATTGGCAATATGTTGGATAGGGTACCAGAATTGGATAATATATGTATTGGGATAGGTTGGATATGGTACAGAATTGGATAATATATGTATTGGGATAGGTTGGATAGGGTACCAGAATTGGATAATATATGTATTGGCAATAGTTGGATAGGGTACCAGAATTGGATAATATATGTATTGGTGATAGGTTGGATATGGTACAGAATTGGATAATATATGTATTGGGGATAGGTTGGATAGGGTACCAGAATTGGATAATATATGTATTGGTGATAGGTTGGATATGGGTACCAGAATTGGATAATATATGTATTGGGGATAGGTTGGATAGGGTACCAGAATTGGATAATATATGTATTGGGGATAGGTTGGATAGGGTACCAGAATTGGATAATATATGTATTGGGGATAGGTTGGATATGGTACCAGAATTGGATAATATATGTATTGGCGATAGGTTGGATAGGGTACCAGAATTGGATAATATATGTATTGGGGATAGGTTGGATAGGGTACCAGAATTGGATAATATATGTATTGGGGATAGGTTGGATAGGGTACCAGAATTGGATAATATATGTATTGGGGATAGGTTGGATAGGTACCAGAATTGGATAATATATGTATTGGGATAGGTTGGATATGGTACCAGAATTGGATAATATATGTATTGGGATAGGTTGGATAGGTACCAGAATTGGATAATATATGTATTGGCAATATGTTGGATATGGTACCAGAATTGGATAATATATGTATTGGGGATAGGTTGGATATGGTACCAGAATTGGATAATATATGTATTGGGATAGGTTGGATAGGGTACCAGAATTGGATAATATATGTATTGGGGATAGGTTGGATAGGGTAGCAGAATTGGATAATAATGTATTGGGGATAGGTTGGATATGGTACCAGAATTGGATAATATATGTATTGGGATAGGTTGGATATGGTACCAGATTGGATATATATGTATTGGGATAGGGTGTGATAGGTACCAGAATTGGATATATATTATTGGGGTAGGTTGGATAGGGTACCAGAATTGGATAATATAGTATTGGTGTGGGTGGATATGGTACCAGAATTGGATATATATGTATTGGGATAGGTGGATAGGGTACCAGAATTGGATAATAATGTATTGGTGATAGGTTGGATAGGGTACCAGAATTGGATAATATATGTATTGGGGATAGGGTGGATAGGTACCAGAATTGGTAATATATTATGGGATAGGTGGATAGGTACCAGAATTGGATAATATATGTATTGGGGATGGTTTGGTATAGGGTACCAGAATTGGTAATATATGTATTGTGATAGGTTGGATATGGTACCAAATTGGATAATATATGTATTGGGGATAGGTTGGATAGGGTACCAAATTGATATATGTATTGGTGATAGGGTGGATATGGTACCAGAATTGGATATAATGTATTGGGGATAGGGTGGTTGGTAACCAGAATTGGATAATATATGTTTGGCGATAGTTGGATATGGGTACCAGAATTGGATAATATATGTATGGGGATAGGTTGGATAGGGTACCAAATGGATAATATATTATTGGGATAGGTTGATAGGTACCAGAATTGGATAATATATGTATTGGGATAGGTTGGATATGGTACCAGAATTGGATATATATGTATTGGCATGGGTGGATATGGTACCAGAATTGGATAATATTGTATTGGCGATAGTTGATAGGTTACCAGAATTGGATAATATATTATTGGATAGGTTGATAGGGTACAGAATTGGATAATATATGTATTGGATAGGTGGATAGGTACCAGAATTGGATAATTATGTATTGGGGATAGGTTGGATAGGGTACCAGAATTGGATAATATATGTATTGGGGATAGGTTGGATAGGGTACCAGAATTGGATAATATATGTATTGGTGATAGGTTGGATATGGTACCAGAATTGGATAATATATGTATTGGGGATAGGTTGGATAGGGTACCAGAATTGGATAATATATGTATTGGTGATAGGGTGGATATGGTACCAGAATTGGATAATATATGTATTGGGGATAGGTTGGATAGGGTACCAGAATTGGATAATATATGTATTGGGGATAGGGTGGATAGGGTACCAGAATTGGATAATATATGTATTGGGGATAGGTTGGATAGGGTACCAGAATTGGATAATATATGTATTGGCAATATGTTGGATATGGTACCAGAATTGGATAATATATGTATTGGCGATATGTTGGATAGGGTACCAGAATTGGATAATATATGTATTAGCGATAGGTTGGATATGGTACCAGAATCCCAAATGGGGCGCTTCAAATTCTCTTTTGGCGAGACGTGCACTGACGCCACGGAATGACGTCGGCCCAGAATGCACCGCCCGCAAGCGTCCATGTTGGTGTTTGTTATCTTCCCGGCAGCAATCTTGACGACCGCTGTTTTTTGCTCCAAGTGACGGTACCTTTGTCGTTTTGCTCTAAGACAATGGCATCAACAAGTACTGGTGGTGGTGGTGGTTCGAGGGACCAGGTGACAATAAGGACAGGGGCAAAAAAGTGGAGAAACGAGAGTAGAGGAAAGGTAAACACAGCCACAACCACCACCGCCTACACAACCACCACACTCACTCGTCACACCAGGCCTAACTCTAAATAGTTCATGGTAAATAACATCTATTTTCTATTGTCTTTTGTATTGGTGTTAATGTTTCATGCAATATGTCTTTGCTTTTAAGCAGTTAAAGTACAAAAATGGAGGTCAAAAGGGTGAGCTCGGGCCTCGTCAAAGAGTAGGCTCGTCGTCAGGTGGGCCGTGAGTGTTGTGTGGCGGCAGCCCGCAGTCGGGTGAGAGAGACATCAAGGAAGCGGGATGTTTCTCATATCCATGGGTGCAGGGAGGAGTCTGAGCGGTAATGACCCATGGTGGTGGCACGGAGGGCGTCGCCTAGCGAGGTATCCAAGGTGAAGCGGTAGACCCGAGATATCACGTTATACAGTGGAGAGCGGCAGCCGGAAGGGTGTGATGGTTACATCTGACGGCCATCTTGGCAGCAACAACTGCCACCTTGTTCACCCAGCTCTTGTTTTTTCTTAGTATTATGCATTACATCAGCGCCTAACTCTAAATAATTAATGGTAAATAACATCTGTTATCTATTATCTATTGTCTTTTGTATTGGTGTTAATGTTTCATGTATAATGTCTTTGCTTTAAGCAGTTAAAGTACAAAAATGGAGCTCAAAAGGGTGAACTCGGGCCTCGTCAAAGACTAATGGATAATTTTCCCATTAAAAGTACTATTCGCATTTGGCGAAATTCACTTTTGGCGATGGTTTGGCAAGACTAACTAAATCGCCAAACGTGAGGGACCACTGTACACCCTTTCTTACCTTGACCAAACCTACACCGTCTGCAAGAAGGGTTTCCTTGGTATTTTGGCTGTAGGTGAAACGCGTGTTAAAACAGCCTTGAAATCTGTCACAGCTACAGGGAGCCCAAACGGTGACAAGCATGGCAAACACACTCCTGCTAATGGTAGTAGTGATGCACAACTACAAAAAGTTATTGAACACATCGGCAGTTTCCCGACTGTAAGCAACCACTACACACGTGCCAAATCTCCCTACATAGCAGGGGGGGGCAAGGTAGTGCAGAGATAGTTGCCTGTCTTATTAGGTGGGTCGAGGATGAGTATGCTAGAGCACCATTTCGGAAGTTCAAGGTGATGACACAATACAGGTTGAAGTTCCCAAACTCGGCAACCTCGGGACCAGCGCCGAGCCGAGTAATGGAATTTTCCAACTTTTAGAATGTAGATATATTAAGGGGAAAAAAAGCATGCAAAATTCAAAAGGTCAATTTTCTCAGAAATAGTTAACACATTGTTCTTCCTTTTCTTTTCAATTGCACCAGTAGGTGTTCCTGGACGTTTGGGAGCCATAATACCAATAACAGACCTGTAGAAGTACACAAAATAACAGTGTACACAACTCTACAGTCACAACACCACTGAACAATAACAACAAACAAATCGGCGGGAGAAACCAAGCGGCCTAGTGTGGTGGCACCCAGCGGCCGACCCGGCAACTACGCGCCGGGTTTTGGGTGTTCTGCCGTGTTTTGGAAAATCCGGAACCATAGCCGAGTTTTGGGATGCCGAGTTTGGGAACTTCAACCTGTAGTGGTGGACAGAAGGAAAACATTAATGTCATTTTTTTTTTATCTTAAACAAATCCATGCAGGTAAATTCGAGCGTGTTGAACACCTTTTCTTAGTACCTGGCCATATAGTTTCATGGCCTGCGACCGGGCCTTTGGTAATATTGAAAAGTGTATAAGGGTAACGGGTAAGATTTGTGATTTTGAATGGTGTTGCAGAGCCATTAGAAGTGCTGTTGCTGCCAGTTACACAGTGGTCGTGATGCTTAGAAATGAGTTCAGTGATGTGGAGAAACTGCATAAATTGATCACAGTTTGCCAACCTGGACATCCTATTATCCTTTATTCTGGTCTGTTTTCATACCTACTGTTTATTAGTTACTTGTCTTTGTTTTATAGTACAGCTAAGTATTAATTATCCGACCTTGGGGGGACCGAAGGTAGGTCGAATAATTGGAATAGTCGGATGTTCGGATATCACAGTAACCATAAACGTAAGGACAAAATGGTATAGAACATAAAAGATGCAGCTCTTGAAGGCCGATCCAGTGGTAGACGCCAAAGTATAATTCATGCATAAATAAAGCCACAAATTATTGTTTTCTATAAACTAAAAAAAAAAATAGTAAAATAAATGGCCAAAACAAGACACAATGTGGTGGTGAAAAAAGTCGGTTGTTTGGACAAGTCGGATGTTGGGAATTTGGCTGTATTGCAGGGATTATTATTTTTTCTAGATTTTATCATTCTTTTGTGTATTTGTTTACTCAGATTAACAAGTAGTACAGGTTGAAGTTCCCAAGACTCGGCAACACCCAAAACTCGGCTATGGTTCCGGATTTTCCAAAACACGGCAGAACACCCAAAACCCGGCGCGTAGTTGCCGGGTCGGCCGCTAGGTGCCACCACACTAGGCCGCTTGGTTTCTCCTGCCGATTTGTTTGTTGTTATTGTTCAGTGGTGTTGTGACTGTAGAGTTGTGTACACTGTTATTTTTTCCTGTGATTTTTTTCATGTGATTTTCATGCTTTTTTTCCCCTTAATATATCTACGTTCTAAAAGTCTGAAAATTCCATTACTCGGCTCGGCGCTGGTCCCGAGGTTGCCGAGTTTGGGAACTTCAACCTGTAGTACGTGTATGTCGCTTAAGACCTCGATTAATAATACGTATTTATAATTTCATTAAGCATGATCATTTTGTGATGGCTGTGAATCTCATGAGAGTCCTAGAGAATGAAAAAAACCTGAACAATAACGGAAATGTGCAATGAGTGGGCTAGTTAGCTACACTGTCATGGGGTTTAGTGCTATTCTTAACAAAATTAAATCGGAGAAAAATACAAGCATCAATTTGTCTTTCAGAATGCTTTACTACCTCATTTATTTAACTATGCTAGTTGTAAAGTATATATATCAGTTATAGACGTCCAGCCTCTGGCCCCTTTGCTTTTGGCTCAGTTCTTGGTGCTGGAACGTGACAGCGAGCCACGTTCCAGCCAATTAACTCATTACGTGAATTACTCATTGAGGGCTTGTTCTATGCAAAAAGTTTGTTGTACAGACCCCCATTGATTTTGACAGCACTACTTGGATGTCGAATGTCAGATGAACCCAACAATAATTAGGAGTAATTTGCGCTAATTACTCATTAAGGGCTTGTTTTACGCAAAAAAATTCTTCCGACGACCCCCGTTGATTTTGACAGCACTACTTGCATGTCAAATTTCAGCTCAATCCGACAATATTTAGGAGTAGTTATACACTTTTTGGCGGAAACTTGGTTCCACGGGTCTTATGGTAAGCGACAAAAAACGAACTATTTAATTAACGAACATTTAGACACCAAGCGCAGCCTCCTAGCTCAATTAATGGATTAGATGTTGCAAACTTGATCACGTTTTTTCTCAGTTTTGACTTTTAGCCGATTACGACACATTTACTTATACAGGTTGAAGTTCCCAAACTCGGCAACCTCGGGACCAGCGCCGAGCCGAGTAATGGAATTTTCCGACTTTTAGAACGTAGATATATGTATTGAGGGGGAAAAAAAGCATGAAAATCACATGAAAAAAATCACAGAATAGAAGTACACAAAATAACAGTGTACACAACTCTACAGTCACAACACCACTGAACAATAACAACAAACAAATCGGCGGGAGAAACCAAGCGGCCTAGTGTGGTGGCACCTAGCGGCCGACCCGGCAACTACGCGCCGGGTTTTGGGTGTTCTGCCGTGTTTTGGAAAATCCGGAACCATAGCCGAGTTTTGGGTGTTGCCGAGTTTGGTAACTAACATTGGTATTAAACATCCTATCATGCATTGCCCTCTCGTCATAGCTACATTTCAGATAACTGATTGCCACTGCTTCAGGTTTTCATTCCTTATTAGCCTTGGGTATATCAGTACAAGTTATGTCAGCTTGCAATGCCTTTATTTTTTTTCTACTTTCACACTGCCTTACCTAACATTACTTGCCTTGATATTCTTGTATAGTCAATAACCTTGTAGTTGGTACAGCCAAATTCCCAACATCCGACCTCCAAACGTCCGACTTGTCCAAACAACCAACTTTTTTCACCACCACATTGTGTCTTGTTTTGGCCATTTATTTTACTTCGTTTTTTTAAAGTTTTTAGAAAACATTGATTTGTGGCTTTATTTATGCATGAATTTTACGTTTGCGTCTACCACTGGATCGGCCTTCAAGAGCTGCATCTTTTATGTTCTATACCATTTTGTCCTTACGTTTATGGTTACTGTGATATCCGAACATCCGACTATTCCAATTATCCGACCTACCTTCGGTCCCCCAAGGTCGGTAATTAATACTTAGCTGTACATGCAAAGTATCTAGATAGGATCAAAGTATCTTATCTTATGCCTTGATATTCCTGTCACTTTTACACCCAGCAAATCCCCTCGTCTTACACCTCTTTCTGTGTCTCCATGCTGGGATAAAATGGAGCAAAGGTGTTCTAATCCATTTTGTTCATACATCTCCCTAATATATGGGATGGCACAAACACAGAGCAGTTCATTCGCTTACAAAAAATGCTGAATACAATTTGCATATCCTAAACATATCTTATTCTCTCTTATTCTATGAGTCTATCTATTCTCATTTTCAATCCAAAGCTGGCTGCTGTGTATATGTACGCAATGACTTCACTTGCTCTCGTGCCCCCCATCCCGTCAGATTGGCAAGGTTGGTAGAGACGTGAGCCCGCAATGTGCAGCGTCCCTGTGCATTCGGTCAGCGGTTCGAGTCTGCCTAGTTCGTGCTGACGTGGCGGCGCTTTGTATAGTCAATAACCTTGTAGTTGGTACTTGCAAAGTGTCTAGATAGGATGAAAATCTTATCTTATCTGCCACAAACACAGAGCAGTTCATTCGCTCACAAAAAATGCTGACTACAATTTGCATATCCTAAACATATCTTATTCTCTCTTATTCTATGAGTATCTATTCTCATTTTCAATCCAAAGCTGGCTGTTGTGTATATGTACGCAATGACATCACTTGCTCACTTGACGCAGAGTAAGGGGCGATCTGATAGAAGTTTTTAAGTGGATAAAGGGATTTAATAAAGGAGAGGTAGGAAAAGTTCTTACGGACTTTAACCAGGGTAGAGCAAGAAGTAACGGATTCAAGCTGGAAAAGCGTAGATTTAGAAAGGAAATAGGGAAAAACTGGTTCACAAATAGGGTGGTGAATGAATGGAATGGTCTCAGTAGACAGGTAGTTAGTGCGGAGTCATTGGGGAGCTTTAAAGGGGAGCTGGATAGGTTCATGGATGGGGATGAAAGGTGGATGTAGGTAGTGTTAGGTGACAGGAACTACCACGTGTAGGTCTCGCGGCCTCTTGTAGCTTCCTTATTTTCTTATGTTCTCTCGTGCCCACGGTCTTGAATCTTCCGAATTTTCTATCATTTGGCAATTTTCAGATTTAAAAATTCTTTGACTAATTAACATACAAAGGGAAGGAAGCACATCTGACCTCATTTGCCTTGAGCTGAAGCAAAGGCATACGTATGGAGGGACTTCTAACTCAGGCTTTTTTTAATTAATTAATTATTTATTTATTTATTTATTATTTATTTATTATTATTATTATTATTATTATTATTATTATTATTATTATTATTATTATTATTATTATTATTATTATTATTATTATTATTATTATTATTATTATTTTTTTTTTTTACATCACAAAGGACTGGCCAAGGACAAAAAATAAAAGAAATAATAAACAGCCAGCCTAGTTGTTGTCAGTCCCTATAAAAACAATAGTAAGAGAATAAAGAAATAGGGGTGGGGCAATTTATTTCGGGAGATGTCTCGACACTCCTCTCTTGAAAAAAAAAAGTCGTAGGAAGCTGGAAAAATATAAACGGGAAGAGAATTCTAGAGTTAACCAGTGAAAAGGATGAAGGCGTGAAGGTACCGGTTAACTCTTGCATTAGTAAGATGGACTGAATAGGGATGAGAAGGAGTAAAATGTCTTGTGCAGTGAGGCCGTGGGAGGGGAGGAAGTATGCAGTTAGCAAGTTCTGAATAGCAGTGAGCTTGAAAATAGCAGTATAAGATAGCAGGAGAAGCAACATTGCGGTAGTTTCATAGATTAAAGACAGTCAGTCAGAGAAAGGGAGTTGATGAGACAAAAAACTTGTGACTACAGGTTGAAGTTCCCAAACTCGGCATCCCAAGACTCGGCAACACCCAAAACTCTGCTATGGTTCCGGATTTTCCAAAACACGGCAGAACACCCAAAACCCGGCGCGTAGTTGCCGGGTTGGCCGCTAGGTGCCACCACACTAGGCCGCTTGGTTTCTCCCGCTGATTTGTTTGTTGTTATTGTTCAGTGGTGTTGTGACTGTAGAGTTGTGTACACTGTTATTTTGTGTACTTCTACAGGTCTGTTATTGGTATTATGGCTCCCAAACGTCCAGGAACACCTACTGGTGGAAGTGAAAAGAAAAGGAAGAACAATGTGTTAACTATTTCTGAGAAAATTGACCTTTTGAAGAAGTTGGATGGCTTTTTATCCCCTTAATATATCTACGTTCTAAAAGTCGGAAAATTCCATTACTCGGCTCGGCGCTGGTCCCGAGGTTGCCGAGGTTGGGAACTTCAACCTGTACCCTGTTTAGGAGAGCTGTATGAGTGGATCCCCCAAACATGTGAGACATACTCCATACATGGGCGGATGAGGTGTACAGAGGTATTCCGCTAAATTGAGCGAGAGAATAGAATAGAAGAATAATAGCATAGAATAATAATATAATAGTATAGTAATATAATAGTATAATAATATAATAGTATAGTAATATAATAGTATAATAATATAATAGTATAGTAATATAATAGTATAGTAATATAATAGTATAGTAATATAATAGTATAGTAATATAATAGTATAGTAATATAATAGTATAGTAATATAATAGTATAGTAATATAATAGTATAATAATATAATAGTATAGTAATATAATAGTATATA
Organism: Chionoecetes opilio; assembly: GCA_016584305.1. Taxonomy (NCBI): domain Eukaryota; kingdom Metazoa; phylum Arthropoda; class Malacostraca; order Decapoda; family Majidae; genus Chionoecetes; species Chionoecetes opilio. The sequence continues at coordinate 245,398 of JACEEZ010015647.1, forward strand.
TAATATAATAGTATAATAATATAATAGTATAATAATATAATAGTATAGTAATATAATAGTATAGTAATATAATAGTATAGTAATATAATAGTATAATAATATAATAGTATAGTAATATAATAGTATAATAATAGAATAGTATAATAATATAATAGTATAGTAATATAATAGTATAGTAATATAATAGTATAGTAATATAATAGTATAGTAATATAATAGTATAATAATATAATAGTATAGTAATATAATAGTATAATAATATAATAGTATAGTAATATAATAGTATAATAATATAATAGTATAATAATATAATAGTATAATAATATAATAGTATAGTAATATAATAGTATAGTAATATAATAGTATAGTAATATAATAGTATAATAATATAATAGTATAGTAATATAATAGTATAATAATAGAATAGAAGGTTAGCACTGGTGAACAACTGGCTTTAAAAGTAAGGACTTCCTCACAAAGACGTTGCCCGTCAGTGTGGCAAGGTTGGTAGAGACGTGAGCTCGCAATGTGCAGCGTCCCTGTGCATTCGGTCAGCGGTTCGAGTCCGCCTAGTTCGTGCTGACGTGGCGGCGCTTTGTATAGTCAATAACCTTGTAGTTGGTACTTGCAAAGTGTCTAGATAGGATACAAATCTTATCTTATCTCACAAAGACGTTGGCCTGGCGCAGCATAGCCAGGCCAACACCTGAGTGAGGAAGTCCTTACTCTTAAAGCCAGTTATCCCCCAGTGCTGACCTCCTATTCTCGCTCAACTTAGCAGAATATTTCAGGAATAGCGCGGGATATCAAAGTTTGTTTACATCTACAGTCGACGCCATGGCTATGAGTGACGACGCTTGTTCTTTCAGGGCAACTCCTATATCCACTGTGGATAAGGGGATACTCATTGACCTCATCAAGGAGTATATTGAGGTCATAAAGGGCTAAACTACCAAGATCTTTGCCGTGATTGCACCCTTTACTCTTCCAGACAGTACTGATATTAATCCTTTAAGCTCATTCACCACATAACCAGTGTAAAGATAGTTCTGATATTGATCCTTTAAGCTTATTCACCACATAACTAGTGCAAAGATAGTCCTGATATTGATCCTTTAAGCTTATTCACCACATAGCCAGTGCAAAGATAGTTCTGATATTGATCCTTTAAGCTTATTCACCACATAGCCAGTGCAAAGATAGTTCTGATATTGATCCTTTAAGCTTATTCACCACATAGCCAGTGCAAAGATAGTTCTGATATTGATCCTTTAAGCTTATTCACCACATAGCCAGTGCAAAGATAGTTCTGATATTGATCCTTTAAGCTTATTCACCACATAGCCAGTGCAAAGATAGTTCTGATATTGATCCTTTAAGCTTATTCACCACATAGCCAGTGCAAAGATAGTTTTTGATATTGATCCTTTAAGCTTATTCACCACATAGCCAGTGCAAAGATAGTTCTGATATTGATCCTTTAAGCTTATTCACCACATAGCCAGTGCAAAGATAGTTCTGATATTGATCCTTTAAGCTTATTCACCACATAGCCAGTGCAAAGATAGTTCTGATATTGATCCTTTAAGCTTATTCACCACATAGCCAGTGCAAAGATAGTTCTGATATTGATCCTTTAAGCTTATTCACCACATAGCCAGTGCAAAGATAGTTCTGATATTGATCCTTTAAGCTTATTCACCACATAACTAGTGCAAAGATAGTCCTGATATTGATCCTTTAAGCTTATTCACCACATAGCTAGTGTAAAGATAGTACTGATATTGATCCTTTAAGCTTATTCACCACATAACTAGTGTATAGATAGTTCTGATATTGATCCTTTAAGCTTATTCACCACATAACTAGTGTATAGATAGTCCTGATATTGATCCTTTAAGCTTATTCACCACATAACTAGTGTAAAGATAGTTCTAATATTGATCCTTTAAGCTTATTCACCACATAACTAGTGCAAAGATAGTTCTGATATTGATCCTTTAAGCTTATTCACCACATAACTAGTGTATAGATAGTTCTGATATTGATCCTTTAAGCTTATTCACCACATAACTAGTGCAAAGATAGTACTGATATTGATAATTTAAGCTTATTCACCACATAACTAGTGTAAAGATAGTTCTGATATTGATCCTTTAAGCTTATTCACCACATAACTAGTGTATAGATAGTCCTGATATTGATCCTTTAAGCTTATTCACCACATAACTAGTGTATAGATAGTCCTGATATTGATCCTTTAAGCTTATTCACCACATAACTAGTGTAAAGATAGTTCTGATATTGATCCTTTAAGCTTATTCACCACATAACTAGTGCAAAGATAGTTCTGATATTGATCCTTTAAGCTTATTCACCACATAACTAGTGTAAAGATAGTTCTGATATTGATCCTTTAAGCTTATTCACCACATAACTAGTGCAAAGATAGTTCTGATATTGATCCTTTAAGCTTATTCACCACATAACTAGTGCAAAGATAGTACTGATATTGATAATTTAAGCTTATTCACCACATAACTAGTGTAAAGATAGTTCTGATATTGATCCTTTAAGCTTATTCACCACATAACTAGTGCAAAGATAGTTCTGATATTGATCCTTTAAGCTTATTCACCACATAACTAGTGTAAAGATAGTTCTGATATTGATAATTTAAGCTTATTCACCACATAACTAGTGCAAAGATAGTTCTGATATTGATCCTTTAAGCTTATTCACCACATAACTAGTGTAAAGATAGTTCTGATATTGATCCTTTAAGCTTATTCACCACATAACTAGTGCAAAGATAGTTCTGATATTGATCCTTTAAGCTTATTCACCACATAACTAGTGCAAAGATAGTTCTGATATTGATCCTTTAAGCTTATTCACCACATAACTAGCATAAAGATAGTTCTGATATTGATCCTTTAAGCTTATTCACCACATAACTAGTGTAAAGATAGTTCTGATATTGATCCTTTAAGCTTATTCACCACATAACCAGTGTAAAGATAGTCCTGATATTGATCCTTTAAGCTTATTCACCACATAACTAGTGTAAAGATAGTTCTGATATTGATCATTTAAGCTTATTCACCACATAACTAGTGCAAAGATAGTCCTGATATTGATCCTTTAAGCTTATTCACCACATAACTAGTGCAAAGATAGTTCTGATATTGATCCTTTAAGCTTATTCACCACATAACTAGTGCAAAGATAGTTCTGATATTGATCCTTTAAGCTTATTCACCACATAACTAGCATAAAGATAGTTCTGATATTGATCTTTTAAGCTTATTCACCACATAACTAGCATAAAGATAGTCCTGATATTGATCCTTTAAGCTTATTCACCACATAACTAGTGCAAAGATAGTACTGATATTGATAATTTAAGCTTATTCACCACATAACTAGTGTAAAGATAGTTCTGATATTGATCCTTTAAGCTTATTCACCACATAACTAGTGTAAAGATAGTTCTGATATTGATCCTTTAAGCTTATTCACCACATAACTAGCATAAAGATAGTTCTGATATTGATCCTTTAAGCTTATTCACCACATAACTAGCATAAAGATAGTTCTGATATTGATCCTTTAAGCTTATTCACCACATAACTAGCATAAAGATAGTTCTGATATTGATCCTTTAAGCTTATTCACCACATAACTAGTGTATAGATAGTTCTGATATTGATCCTTTAAGCTTATTCACCACATAACTAGTGTAAAGATAGTTCTGATATTGATCCTTTAAGCTTATTCACCACATAACTAGTGTAAAGATAGTTCTGATATTGATCCTTTAAGCTTATTCACCACATAACTAGTGTAAAGATAGTTCTGATATTGATCATTTAAGCTTATTCACCACATAACTAGTGCAAAGATAGTTCTGATATTGATCCTTTAAGCTTATTCACCACATAACTAGTGTATAGATAGTTCTGATATTGATCCTTTAAGCTTATTCACCACATAACTAGTGTAAAGATAGTTCTGATATTGATCCTTTAAGCTTATTCACCACATAACTAGTGCAAAGATAGTTCTGATATTGATCCTTTAAGCTTATTCACCACATAACTAGTGCAAAGATAGTTCTGATATTGATCCTTTAAGCTTATTCACCACATAACTAGTGCAAAGATAGTTCTGATATTGATCCTTTAAGCTTATTCACCACATAACTAGTGTATAGATAGTCCTGATATTGATCCTTTAAGCTTATTCACCACATAACTAGTGCAAAGATAGTTCTGATATTGATCCTTTAAGCTTATTCACCACAAAACTAGTGCAAAGATAGTTCTGATATTGATCCTTTAAGCTTATTCACCACATAACTAGTGTATAGATAGTTCTGATATTGATCCTTTAAGCTTATTCACCACATAACTAGTGTAAAGATAGTACTGATATTGATCCTTTAAGCTTATTCACCACATAACTAGTGCAAAGATAGTTCTGATATTGATCCTTTAAGCTTATTCACCACATAACTAGTGTATAGATAGTTCTGATATTGATCCTTTAAGCTTATTCACCACATAACTAGTGTATAGATAGTCCTGATATTGATCCTTTAAGCTTATTCACCACATAACTAGTGTATAGATAGTTCTGATATTGATCCTTTAAGCTTATTCACCACATAACTAGTGTATAGATAGTTCTGATATTAATCCTTTAAGCTTATTCACCACATAACTAGTGTATAGATAGTTCTGATATTGATCCTTTAAGCTTATTCACCACATAACTAGTGTATAGATAGTTCTGATATTAATCCTTTAAGCTTATTCACCACATAACTAGTGCAAAGATAGTTCTGATATTGATCCTTTAAGCTTATTCACCACATAACTAGTGTAAAGATAGTTCTGATATTGATCCTTTAAGCTTATTCACCACATAACTAGTGCAAAGATAGTTCTGATATTGATCCTTTAAGCTTATTCACCACATAACTAGTGTAAAGATAGTTCTGATATTGATCCTTTAAGCTTATTCACCACATAACCAGTGCAAAGATAGTTCTGATATTGGTCCTTTAAGCTTATTCACCACATAACTAGTGTAAAGATAGTACTGATATTGATCCTTTAAGCTTATTCACCACATAACTAGTGTATAGATAGTTCTGATATTGATCCTTTAAGCTTATTCACCACATAACTAGTGTATAGATAGTTCTGATATTAATCCTTTAAGCTTATTCACCACATAACTAGTGTATAGATAGTTCTGATATTGATCCTTTAAGCTTATTCACCACATGACTAGTGTAAAGATAGTTCTGATATTGATCCTTTAAGCTCATTCACCACATAACTAGCATAAAGATAGTTCTGATATTGATCCTTTAAGCTTATTCACCACATAACTAGTGCAAAGATAGTTCTGGTATTGATCCTTTAAGCTTATTCACCACATAACTAGTGTAAAGATAGTTCTGATATTGATCCTTTAAGCTCATTCACCACATAACTAGCATAAAGATAGTTCTGATATTGATCCTTTAAGCTTATTCACCACATAACTAGTGCAAAGATAGTTCTGGTATAGATCCTTTAAGCTTATTCACCACATAACTAGTGTAAAGATAGTTCTGGTATTGATCCTTTAAGCTCATTCACCACATAACTAGCATAAAGATAGTTCTGATATTGATCCTTTAAGCTTATTCACCACATAACTAGTGCAAAGATAGTTCTGGTATAGATCCTTTAAGCTTATTCACCACATAACTAGTGTAAAGATAGTTCTGGTATTGATCCTTTAAGCTTATTCACCACATAACTAGTGTAAAGATAGTTCTGGTATTGATCCTTTAAGCTCATTCACCACATAACTAGTGTATAGATAGTTCTGGTATTGATCCTTTAAGCTTATTCACCACATAACTAGTGTAAAGATAGTTCTGGTATTGATCCTTTAAGCTTATTCACCACATAACTAGTGTAAAGATAGTTCTGATATAGATCCTTTAAGCTTATTCACCACTTATCTAACGTGCAACAATATATCATATACAATTTGTAGACCAATAGGTCTCCTGATAAATATAATCTGTTGTCAGGCATCTGTGGTAATGTTGTCGAAGCCAGCACAATAACTACATATAAAAACAGACTAGATGCGTACTGTAAATGGGTTTTGATATTCTCCGCGAGTTGTATTGTTAACATCCCCCGGATAGCTTAGTGTTAGTGGTAGTTTCAATGGGGAGTTTTCGACATTCAAACTGGGGTGAGTAAAATTATCAAGTTCAAAATGCGCTCCCTACCACTCATATATATAAGCTCACGCTCAAGCCTGTTTCTCGCGCTGTCATATCCACTGCCCTTTGAGCGTGAATGATCTATCATTTACCGTAAATTCCCTGTGCTTTTTCGGGACATATCAGAATTACCCTTCAATACAACAACTGAAACAGTTCTTAATAAAAAATGTAGTTTATCATTTTATTTGTGAGCACTTGGTGAAAATATTGGCAAAACAATTGAATACTTGAAAACTCAATTTTTAAAAATCGTCTTTTCATGAATAAACGCAAGTTGAAGCAGAATGAGGCTTCAAAAAATATCTACCTGTATGTAAGCATTCACTGAGTACCTGTTTTGCGTGTGTCTGTCTGTCTTGCGACGAACATTTAACCAAGAAGTAATTTTAAGTGCTTGGCAACTCAAAAACAGTACGAGATGGAAGACAGTTGAAAGCGTTTGTTTACATGCGAGAGCTCCGCCGCCCCCTCGATCCACCTCAATGTCCTTCCCTCTGAATCAATCAACCAACCCTTCTCTCTGAATACCCTATGTCCTCTGGTTTACCCTATTGTAACGAAGGAGGTGGGGGGGACAACCCACCCCTCTCAAACTTCGTCACACACTAACGGCTCAGGGCTATGGAGGAGACGGGAAGGACTGCAAGGAGACATTTACTGCTGTGCACGGCTTTATTATGCAAACTACTACAGGGAGGTCCCGTTATACGAGCATTCGGTATACGAGAATCCGATGATACGAGATGTGTAAATTAGGGTCTATTTTCAATATACGAGATCGAAAATCCAATGCTACGACATTCAAACTGGGGTGAGTAAAATTATCAAGTTCAAAATACGCGCCCTACCACTCCCTGGCTGGACAAAGGGGGATTTGGTTGACCCCAGTCAGGTCACCCCTAGCAAGCCATGACCTGAAGGGTAATTAAGCATGTGGCGCGGCCTGACATTTAGTGGTAATTAGCCAGGTGTGCGGCTCCAACCTTGGGACCTCAGTCAAGTCACCCCTAGCAAGGCGTGACCTGAAGGGTAATTAAGCATATGGCGCGGCCTGATCCTTAGGGGTAATTAGCAGGTGTGACGCCCCAACCTTGGGACCGCTACACTACCCTCTTTTGTATCACGCGGCGTCCCCTACAGTACAACGTCTTTTTTGCTTGTTATACATGTTTTATGTTTAATTAATGTGCAGTTATGTTATTTTGTGTGCTATTTTCTCTTTCAGAATGCTTTTTCTACAGAATAGGTAGTACAGTGTGGGTAATATAGACGCTGTGTGTTTGTTGTGTTTGCTATAGTTTATTTTAGCTTGAAAAACATGTCTTTTATTTTTATTTTTTAAAATTGATGGTCCTGGAACCAAACCTATATTTTACCATTAGTTATGTGTTTCGTTATACGAGATTTCGCTTTACGAGTATGCCAGGTGGAACTTAACTGCTCGTATCTTCGGGACCTCCCTGTAACTATATATGCAGATTTTACCCGTCGGTGGGCCTAGTAACTATATATGCAGATTTTACCCGTCAGTGGGCCTAGTAACTATATCAGATTTTACCCGTCGGTAGGCCTAGTAACTATATATGCAGATTTTATCCGTCGGTGGGCCTAGTAACTATATATGCAGATTTTACCCGTCGATGGGCCTAGTAACTATATATGCAGATTTTACCCGTCGGTGGGCCTAGTAACTATATATGCAGATTTTACCCGTCGGTGGGCCTAGTAACTATATATGCAGATCTTACCCGTCGGTGGGCCTAGTCAGTGGCGTACCGGGGGGGGGGGGGGGCATGCGGCCATGGCCCCCCCCTTTAAATTTTCTGGGTACGTCACTGTTTGTATGTTTACCTGTGTTTGTAGGGATGGGGGTAGGGTGGCATAGATGCGGAGAGAGAGAGAGAGAGAGAGAGAGAGAGAGAGAGCTTTATTACAAGAAAATACGGGGAAAGAGATTAGTAATGGAAATTATTGATAAATTATATAATTAAAAGACTGGAGGGAATAATTTTTGGACGAAAAAGAAATTCAGGTAAAAAATAGTCGCAAGAAATGTGTGTGTTAAGGGATTAGGAAAATAATTTATACTTTGTATAGTCAATAACCTTGTAGTTGGTACTTGCAAAGTGTCTAGATAGGATGAAAATCTTATCTTACACTGAATGAAATTGATATAGAGATGAATTTTTGTGAAGGTGCGTCTGTCTATAATGACATTTTTCACCTCATTATTGCATCATTCACTTACCTGTGTACATCTTAATTCACTCCTTCATGTTCTTTCTACGATACCTTACGGATGAGTCATAGCCACTTTCCCCACGTCATCATCTTGTGACATCTTCCTCAGTTATTCAGGTTACTCCTGAGCTTCTTATTTCCCCTACCTCATCTCTCTTCTCTCTCTCCTCATTCTTTCTCTCATCTCTCTCATTATCCTCTCTCTCTCTCTCTCTCTCTCTCTCTCTCTCTCTCTCCTCTCTCGTCTCTCTCTCCTTCTCTCTCTCTCTCGTCTCTCTCTCTCTCTTCTTCATCTCTCCTCTCTCTCTCTCTCTCTCTCTCTCTCTCTCTCTTTTCCTCTCTCTCTTCTCTCTCTCTCTTCTCTCTCTCTCTCTCTCTCTCTCATCTCTCTCTCTCTCTCGTCTCTCTCTCGTCTCCTCTCTCTCTCTCTCTCTCCTCTCTCCCCTCTCTCTCTCTCTCCTTCCCCTTTCTCTCTCTCTCTCTCTCCCATCTTCTCCTCTCTCTCTCTCTCTCTCTCTCTCTCTCCTCTCTCTCTCTCCTCTCTCTCTCTTCTCTCTCTTCTCTCTCTCTCTCTCTCTCTCTCTCTCTCTCTCTCTCTCTCTCTCTCCCTCTTTCTCTCTCTCTCCCCATTCTTTTCTTCTCCTGTGCTACGTTCCTATCACTCTTCCTTCCTTCCTTCCTCCTCCTCCTCCTCCTCCTCCTCCTCCTCCTCCTCCTCCTCCTCCTCCTCCTCCTCCTCCTCCTCCTCCTCCTCCTCCTCCTCCTCCTCCTCCTCCTCCCTTTGACAGCTGTCCTTTTCTTTCCCACTGGAGGAGCACAATGCATGTCTGCCTCTGTCCACGTTGCCTGTGTACAGAAAGGAGGAGGAGGGACAAGGCAAGAGAATGACAGGGGATGCAGCTGAAGGAAAAGGAGGAGAAAAAGGCAACGTCGGTAATGTAACAGAATAACGTGGTATATAGGAGGAGGAGGAGGAGGAGGAGGAGAAGAAGAAGAAGAAGAAGAAGAAGAAGAAGAAGAAGGGAATAAGAGGAGGAATGTAAAGAAATGTGAAGTGCAGAGTTACGCATTTTCTAACCTTCGCCTTCTAACTTTCCTGAAATCATGGATGTCGAAATGTATGTATTAACGCCAACCCATTCACATCACCCCCCAACCCATTCACTCACCCATTACCCATCACCCCCCACCCATTCACTCACCCATTACCCATCGTCACCCTTCGCGTCGAGGGAAGGGGGAGGGGGAAGGGCGTGGATCTACCTGTATTCAAGAAGTGGACCAGTTTTTCGGCGGGAAAGTCCGAATCTTCGCACAAACGTTATGAAATCACCACCACCTCTACTACTATATGTTTTTCCTCTATATTATACGCTCACGACCTTCTCTTAACGCAATGACTAGCTTCAATTTCCATCAAAGTTAAAAATCAACATGTTCTTGCCCATTCACTTTCCCTTTCCCCTAAGGAACTACCACGTGTAGGTCTCACGGCCTCTTGGGAGTTTCCTTATGTTCTTATACCACCTCACTCCCCTCACGCTCCGCCTTGTCCCGTAACTTCTATCATTCCCTCATATTAGCGCCCTATCATCCCATTCTTCCCTCTCCATTCCCTTCAAACTCTAACTCTTATCTCTGGTTGGCAGTTCCCGTAGCAAAGTTTTCAGTGGAATTGAATTTGCGCGGTGGGTGTGTGTCCTCGCCCTCGCCGTCTCCCCCACCCCATTCAATCCATCTCACCTGGGTTCCTTGAAGGGGGGAGGAAGGGGGGGCTGTAGAAGAACATGCATAGTATTTATAGGTCTATTTGAGTATTCTTTTGAGAAGGGAGAAGGAGTGGGTAGGGGAGGGTTAAGAGGAAGGTAGAGGAGGGAGGGTGAAGGGGTTAAGATAGGCCTACTCTGGGAATGTGAAGGGAGGGAGGGAGGGAAGGTTGGGATAATAGAAGGGGAGCTGCTTCTACTGCTGCTGTTTTTTCGCCTCTTATATAATCATCATTGTTTATTTATATTGTTCGCGTGGTCATGGTTATATTTTCAATTGAATGGACTTTGGGCTGTTGTTTTATGCATTTCATATTTCTTATTTATTTATGTGTGGAATTATTGGTGTTTCTATCATCAGTTCCTTGATTGATATAAATTCTTTCTTTTATTATTAGTGTATTAGTCACCACGGTCTTGTCCACGCGAGGTGGACTCGCGATCGCCAGTTTTACCTTCCCAGAGAGAGCTTGGACCTCGTAGGACCGATCTCTAGGTATATAGTAATGCTTGGACCTCGTAGGACCGATCTATAGGTATATAGTAATGCTTGGACCTCGTAGGACCGATCTATAGGTATATAGTAATGCTTGGACCTCGTAGGACCGATCTATAGGTATATAGTAATGCTACTCATTAGTGTGTTATTCACCCATGGTCTTGGCCACGGGAGTCAGATTCGCGATCGCCAGTTTCACCCTCCCGGTACGAGCGTGGAGCTCATTATTACCGGCCCGTCAGGGTGGCAAGGTTGGTAGAGACGTGAGTTCGCAATGTGCAGCGTCCCTGTGCATTCGGTCAGCGGTTCGAGTCCGCCTAGTTCGTGCTGACGTGGCGGCGCTTTGTATAGTCAATAACCTTGTAGTTGGTACTTGCAAAGTGTCTAGATAGGATGAAAATCTTAAATTATCTTATCATTATTACCGATCTTTGGGTAATGCTGGGACCTCACACACCACACACCCCATCCTCTTGCTCAAGGGGGACAGTAACCGCACGAATTTGTCAGTGAAAAATCCCCGGGAGCAGTGAGGATTCGAACCAGCTACCACAGAATGGCAGGCCAACACGCTATAGACTTGACCATCGGGACGGTGTGTATGTGTGTGTGTGTGTGTGTGTGTGTGTGTGTGTGTGTGTGTGTGTGTGTGTGTGTGTGTGTTTTGCGGCCTACTATAACCTACTTGCCTGCCTACCTGTCTAATTATATTCGTGCTTGCTTGCCTATGACCTCAGAGGCTCATTTGAGAAGTGTAGGCGGGTGGCTTCTTATGCAAATGTTCATGCTTTTTACCTGCCTCGTGTCTCCATTATTGTGGCGGCGGCTTTGGCGGTGTGTTGAGGGCGAGAGGGGAGGAGGGGGTGGCCTGGGAGGGGGAGGGGGAGGAGGAGGAGGGGGAGGAGGGGGAGGGGTTCACGGTGGCCAGCGAACACGAGCCCCTAACAACGTAACGTGTTAACATCTGCTGTTTTGTATTGATGGTGGTAGTGGGAGTAGCCATGGGTAGTAGTAATAGTAGTAGTATTGGTCATGGTGGTGATAGTTGTAGACATTAACACTACTATCTTTTTAATAGAAGTTGCCGCTATTCGCTTTTGTTATTGTTATTATTATTTATTTTTTTAATTGTTATTATCATTATTATTGATATTAGTATTATCATTATCATTATAATTATAGTAGTAGTAGTAGTATAGTCTATTTTTTTTAACAAGGCAAAAATTTCATTCTATCTTAAGGTCTCCTGCTTAAAATGATGCCTGTGTTTACCTGATAATAGGGTTAACTATGATA
>JACEEZ010015647.1:262500-275000 GCA_016584305.1 Chionoecetes opilio
GTTTCTTAAATGCGAACTACGCGGTTGCATTGGGCCCCTGAAACCACCAAGGGGCCCCGAAGCTGCCATTCTTTTTTTTTCCTTTTTTTTTTTTTTACAATCTAGTCTCTTATCCTCTTAAGTGCACCAGATTCATGCATTTAAATATTAAAGGCGTGCCCCTGGCCCACCTTAGAGGCTTGGAATCCCCCCACCATAGTTTTACAAAATAGGGCCCCCAAACAACATTTCGCATAGGGCCCCCAAAAGGCGGTTGTCGCCTCCGTGGTGTAGTGGCTAGCGTGCCTGGCTACGAATTTGCGGGTCCTGGTTCAGGGCAAGTCGGCGACCAGCCAACACAGCTGTTCTTCCTCCCTTTCGAGGTTGATAAATGGGTACCTGGGGAAACCTGGGGAAGGTAACTGTGGCAATCCGTATGTTACACTAGCCCTGTGTTCCGGGGTAACGGGTCGCATATTCCCGTTTTCTGGAAGAGTATGTGGCGTTTACTCTTGAACACGTCGGGTTAGGTTACGGATAGGGTAGGGTAGGTTTTCTTGATCCAATTGGGTAATTTGTGTGGGAATCACAATGAGGGTATTTTCGAGAAAATCCTATGGTTAGTTTCGGAGCTACAGCCTTCTTCTACAGTCTTCACTCGTAAACCACATACTCGCATAGAGAACGGGAATACGCTAACGGGTCCTCACCCACCACAGGCTCTAGTCTAAGGGCTAATGCCACGGAGATGAGCACCGAAGGCCACGCGCAGCATAGCGTATGCCCCCATCTTTACCTACCCTAAAAGGCTAGATAAGATAAGATTTTCATCCTATCTAGACACTTTGCAAGTACCAACTACAAGGTTATTGACTATACAAAGCGCCGCCTGTCAGCACGAACTAGACGGACTCGAACCGCTGACCGAATGCGCAGGGACGCTACACATTGCGAGCTCACGACTCTACCAACCTTGCCACCCTGACGGACTAAAAGGCTAGAATCAGCACGGATTGATACTGATACATTTATTTGGCCCTTTAGCAATACAGTAATGTATACTCTATATACATGTATCTATTATAAGGCTTGGTCTGTTGAGCCGGAGCTCTTATACAGACCTGTTGCGAAACATAGTTGCCGATTTAGGTCAGATAAATAAGGCCTGAGAAATAAAAAATAAACAATCGCATTACCCTTAAAAATACAACCAGAGATATTATATAAGCAATAGTTAATACCATACAAAAATTACTATGTGAATAAAAAGTGAAATACAAATAGGACATACGCAAATCTTGACAAGGCAAAAACAAAGGCTAATATTAACAAACACACAAGCATACAAAAACAAAGGCTAATATTAACAAACACACAAGCAGACAAAAACAAAGGCTAATATTAACAAACACACAAGCAGACAAAAACAAAGGCTAATATTAACAAACACACAAGCAGACAAAAACAAAGGCTAATATTAACAAACACACAAGCAGACAAAAACAAAGGCTAATATTAACAAACACACAAGCAGACAAAAACAAATGCTAATATTAACAAACACACAAGCAGACAAAAACAAATGCTAATATTAACAAACACACAAGCAGACAAAAACAAAGGCTAATATTAACAAACACACAAGCAGACAAAAACAAAGGCTAATATTAACAAACACACAAGCAGACAAAAACAAAGGCTAATATTAACAAACACACAAGCAGACAAAAACAAAGGCTAATATTAACAAACACACAAGCAGACAAAAACAAAGGCTAATATTAACAAACACACAAGCAGACAAAAACAAATGCTAATATTAACAAACACACAAGCAGACAAAAACAAAGGCTAATATTAACAAACACACAAGCAGACAAAAACAAAGGCTAATATTAACAAACACACAAGCAGACAAAAACAAATGCTAATATTAACAAACACACAAGCAGACAAAAACAAATGCTAATATTAACAAACACACAAGCAGACAAAAACAAAGGCTAATATTAACAAACACACAAGCAGACAAAAACAAATGCTAATATTAACAAACACACAAGCAGACAAAAACAAATGCTAATATTAACAAACACACAAGCAGACAAAAACAAATGCTAATATTAACAAACACACAAGCAGACAAAAACAAATGCTAATATTAACAAACACACAAGCAGACAAAAACTAAAATACACATGAATGAACAAAGATTAGATTTGTTGATCGATTTTTTTCTTCTTTATTTTACACTTGAAAATGTTACTATCGGTGATTTTTTTAAGATCTTCTGGCAGCCGATTCCACAGTTTTACTCTCTAACCGTAATGCTTCGCTGTGCATGGGACGTTCTACATATAGGAATCATTTGATCTTCGGCTATTTGAGTTGTTAGACACGAACTGAAAACCACTGTCAACTTGGTATGTGTATAATGCTTTATGTATAAATAGATTTGTTTGGAGCAGGGGTTCCCAAACTCTTCAGCTCATCGACCCCCTAATAAAGTTTCAAATTTTCATTGACCCCCACATATTTAAATGAAAATAGTATATTTTATGAGAAAAAAAACTTAATACAAAAATGTTATGATTAAATGAATATGGGGAATTATAGTAGTAGTAGGAGTAGTAGTAGTAGTAGGGTGCTGAGAATGTACTGGACTACTGGCTGCCCACTCTCAACGCGGGGGGTAATACGCTCGCTCGCTCAGTAGGAAGCGACAGGAATATTCACGTACGGTACGATCTTGGGACAGGAGGGGAGAGAGAGGGGTGTGTGTTGGATTGGTGTCCGTCAGGAGGCCGGGTACAGATGCCGACGTGACGTCACAGGACAGCACAGAGCAAGTCAAGCCGTCGATCTTGGCAGGGTGAACGATGGTGTGGACTTTGGTGCCGACATCCGACTATCAACAGTGAGCAGTCAGCCGTCTGCTTGTCGGTGACAATGCCTTCGTACCACCTAGCCATTTATGTGGCGACCCCCTAGCCATTTATTGACCCCTACCATTTTGACCCCTTCGACTCCATGCGATTCACCCTTGGATGGTCCCATCGACCCCTGGGGGTCGATATCGACCACTTTGGGAACCCCTGGTTTGGAGGGATATAATATCAGTTAGTTTAAGTAAAATTAGGTCTTTAAAGAGAGGGTCTGTGTGTGCATATCTGTGATTGTGAAACATTACACGTAGCATTTTTTTTTGAGTAATGAAAAGACTCAAGTAAAGTTTTAACTGCTCCTCCCCATACAGCTGAACAATACAAAAGGTGTGGATAGGCTATTGATAAGTATATTTGTCTTAAACTATCAATGGTTATATTGTTGCGTATTTATGTAGTACACCATTTATTTTACAAAGTTTAGTAATCACCTCTTGTATATGAGGATTTCCATTTCAGTTTATCATCAATAATAACACCCAAACATTTATATTCACCAACGTGCACTAAAATAAGATTGTCTATGCATACATCAATATTTGGTGGTGGAATCATCAAAGAACAAGATACCCTATAAGACGTTTTAGTAGCAATCAGTGTTAATTTATTACTTTTTATCCAGTTCGAGACATGAGATTGGAGGTGATACGGCCTATTGGTGCTAGAGGCTAAATGTTAGAAGAAAAAACACGCGTGACACCAGTTGGTCGACAACAAAAATTATCACGTAGCTATTGAATTTTCAGTTGTAATTGGTTTTGTGTATGGCAAATATTTATTATAATTTTTTTTTATGAAATATTTATACAGTGGTCTATGGCATGGATTAATATCATAGTATTACATATAAAAAAAAATATATATATATATATATATATATATTTTATTTTTATTTTTTTATATGTAATACTATGATATTAATCCATGCCATAGACCACTGTATAACTGGACTGCGCACGGAATATCGGCCTGTCGCACAAGGGCCTGAATTCGGAGGGCCGCTCGGATTCATATATATATATATATATATATATATATATATATATATATATATATATATATATATATATATATATAATATATATATATATATATATATATATATATATACGGATCATATAGACTGGTTTATCAGTATATATGATATACTGTAATCTTCGTAAATGTTTGTTCTATAATATTATCAAATAAAAAACAGTAAAACACGCTAAAGAAATGCCATTACGAGACTGAAGAAATATGCATGAACTAAATAAATAAAATCATCAATCGGGTAATTTTCCCGATTGATGAGGTTATTTATTTAGTCAACGCTAATTTTGTACATGGTGCTAATTCATTTATCAGAAAACGAAATATATAAGTAAATAAATAACATCATCAATCGGGAAAATTACCCGATTGATGATTTTATTTATTTATTTAACGCTAATTTATGCATGGTTCTAATTAATTTATCAGATAACGAAATATAGCAATGGAAAGCTAATAAAATTGCGCTTCTATTGATACCCTTTATGATAAAAGTTGACTCGCAAAGTTTTAAATGGCGAAGAGTTGAAGTGAATATTAAGTTCATGCATATTTCTTCAGAGTCTCGTAATGGCATTTCTTTAGCGTGTTTTACTGTTTTTTATTTGATAATATTATAGAACAAACATTTACGAAGATTACAGTATATCATATATACTGATAAACCAGTCTATATGATAGTCCATAGACCACTATATATCTTTGTCGGGCGCCCCGCAGGCCGCTATGCAGCCCCGCAATTCAAAACATTGTCGCGTGTGCAGTCCAGGTATACAGTGGTCCAAAGTACCAAATACCAAGTAAACCCACTTCGTATACGAACAGGAAAATCTGGCAACTCCGGTCAAATAGTGACGTCACTGGAACGCTCTCTCTCTCTCTCTCTCTCTCTCTCTCTCTCTCTCTCTCTCTCTCTCTCTCTCTCTCTCTCTCTCTCTCTCTCTCGAAGCACCCGTCAGGATGGCTCGATTGGTAGAGCTGTTGTCTTGCGTGTGTAGCGTCCCTGCGCATTCGGTCTGCGGTTCGAGTCCACCAAGTTCGTCCTGGCGTGGTGGCGCTTTGTATAGTCAATAACCTTGTAGTTGGTACTTGCAAAGTGTCTAGATAGGATCAAAGTATCTTATCTTATCTCTCTCGAAGCAGCCTTGAGGAGAGAGCGTTCCAGTGACGTCACTATATGAGCGGAGTTGCCAGATTTTCCTGTTCATATACGAAGTGGGTTTACTCTGTATGGTACTCTGCAGTGGTCTATGTCCATGCGTAATGTGCGTTCTTACTGCATGCCAATTCGTACGGAAGGGAGAGGAAAAACGATCATTTTGATAAGCATTATTATTATTGTTGTTGTGGTGTTGGTGGTGGTGGGAATGACATGATAAGCCAGGACGGTCAATAAGGCTTGCCATGCTCCAAAGACTACTGTATAGAGTAGTCTTTGCATGCTCTCAAACCATGCTCGAAGGGGCAGGGCTGTGATTGCATCTCGAATCTGTCCGAAGGAAAGTTATCGAGTTTTGGTGGTGCGTGGCTACCCACCGCTTAGGAAGGCAACACTGCAGAGAGAGAGAGAGAGAGAGAGAGAGAGAGAGAGAGAGAGAGAGAGAGAGAGAGAGAGAGAGAGAGAGAGAGAGAGAGAGAGAGAGAGAGAGAGAGAGAGAGAGAGAGAGAGAGAGAGAGAGAGAGAGAGAGAGAGAGAGAAGAGAGAGAGAGAGAGAGAGAGAGAGAGAGAGAGAGAGAGAGAGAGAGAGAGAGAGAGAGAGACGTTCCTCAAGGGGGGAGTTGTCATTATACTATTACTACTTTATATGCTACTCTCAGCACTACCAATATTACTACTACTTACTACATACTACTACTACTACTACTACTACTACTACTACTACTATATTTATCACAATATCGCCACTAGTTTCCGTGCTATCCTCCTTCTCAACATCATCATCATCACCATCAGCATTAACTACAGCACCACCAGCGCCTCCCATTCCCCATCATGAGCTTCGAGGAAGAACTTACTCGTAAACCAGAGACATAAGAAACTGCCAATATTGCTGCTGTTCCGGTCCCGACGAGAGGGAATACATACATATATACATATATATATATATATATGAATAAATGAGACCGAATCTAATAGAGGTAGTTATAGTTGTGTGTGTGTGTGTTTGTGTGTATGAGCAGCAGCAGTGACGGTAGAGTTTCAGCAGCGGCAGGGTCGGTAATGTGTTGTGGCGGCGGCGGTCGATGCCTTGCCTCGATGGTGGGTGGGCTTCGGTAACGACGGAGTGGCAGGAGGTGTGGATACACGGCCACGGCGGAGGGAGTGAGACGAGTTTTGAGGGGTAGGCGGCGATCTCCTCCCACGTGGTTCTCACATAGTCATTATTACTTGGGGGAGCGGGAACGACAGCCGAAGTGGGTTCCAGGGGCGCCTCCCTACCCCTCCCTATGTTTATAGAGGACAGCCCAGCACGGGTTTGCTGCCCGGCAGTACGCGGCGCAGTGTGGCTCGTGATGGGGAGTCTCGTGTAGGATCATGACTCCCTACTGTTTTGGGTTGAATAGGTGGCGTGGTCGTGGTGTTGAGGCTGTGGTGGATCTTTGCTGCGGTAACAATCCCTTGCGGGCGGGCGGTGCGGCCCTGCTCGGGGCTGTGTGGTTCGTGTGTGTGGAGCAACTGGCAACTCTCCTCAGCGGCTCGGGATCACCCAGAGAATCAGGAAAACTTACCTTAGTGTCTGCAGGACGTTTGGTACGGGGAGGTACACGCCGGCTACTCCGCCGCCGAGGCACACAGCCACTCGCACCACCTGGAGTATTATACTGAGGTCTTGGTGTCGCAGGAAGGACGCCGGGGCCACGGCCGTCCAGGACATGTGCGTGTGCGGGGCGCGGCGGCGTGCCCTGTTGGAGCGGTGTTTAGTGGCTGAGTGAAACTTACATGCCCGCCTGGATACCTACCTACCTGTGCTGCGGCGTCCAGCGAGCAGGGAGTTGTGACGTGAACCAGCGGGTTTTCGGGAGCAACGGAAGCCGTAAAGCAAATTACACCCTGATCACCTTACGAACGAGGAGTGTGTGCGTGCGTGTGTGTGTACGGTGCAGTAGACCTGTCGCCCCCTGGGACGGGGGCAGACGGAAACGGAATGTGTTGATATCGATTGTCCAAGATACTGAAGATCCTGGTGCAGGTCTGTGTGGTGTGTGCAAGGCAGGCGTCTTCCTGCCTCGCCTCCGTCCGAGTGGGCGGTGTCGCCTGGTGACCCGGTCTTGGCAGGTCTGTGCACCCCCGCTGCCGGGTTAAGTCCTGCGTCGGTGACTGACAGGCAACGTAAGCTTTAGTCAACGAAGAACCACAACACAAAGACGCTCAGTATTATTGAGCTTTGCCAAAGCTAGGTTAGTGGGGATATTATCTTCACGCGGACCCCCAACCCGTAGCCGTGTGGTCAGCTCAGGACACATCCCCAACCTGAAGGAGGAGTTCTATCTGCATGGCCACTGGCCAGCAATGGGTATTAACGGCCTCTTGTCGCTACCTGGTGCGTGATTCTTGCGTAGGCCTGGCGGTGTAGGTCAGTGGTGGTGTTATAACACGTGGAATATCTTAGCATTGACTTGTGGACAGAGACTTCTAGGACCAGCCACCCCGCGACCCTGTGCTGTATTGCAAACGTCTGGACCTGCATGTAAAGGTACGCAATACGCCTTTAAGCAGGACCTTTTCGTCCAGGTGGCCCAGTCTCAGGAACGTTGATTGCCGTTATTGTGAACATGCGAGTGGGAGTGTGATGCAATCCTCGGCGCCTGCACCTGTTTAGCACCAGCAGACCAAGACACGTAGGGGGAGGGGGGGAGTGCTCTGTGGCATCTCCACCCCGCACAACGCTGGAGCCCCGCTGATCCTGCCCGCCGGTCATATCGTGCCTGTGACTTGTCACAAGATGCCAAGCTTGGACGCCACAGGCACCATGGAGAACACCATCAATAAATGTGAGTACCGTATATATATATATATATATATATATATATATATATAATATATATATATATATATATATATATATATATATCATTATATATATATATAATATATAAAAAATATATATATATATATATATATATATAACACACAGAGAGATAGTTTCAGTAGTGGGCACCATTTTCCTGGTTCCATTGTTTGTTTTATTTAGTGTCGCGTGAGGAGTTAGGTATACGAGAATAGACAGAGAGGTCCGATTTACCATGTACTAGTATTTTCATATATTTTTTGTTCTCTAGTGATCATGGGTGACTGACTATTCATTCTTTCTTAATTAATTTCTCAATATAACAAACTCTTAGCCATGAAGCTACTTTTATATTATCATAAATGATCCATAAGATTATTACATAAACTTCAATCTCCATATTAAATACATTTTTAGTATATATAAATGCAATACCCTCATTACTTGAATGTGTCTTCTACACTGCGAATCTACAGGATAATTAATAACGTAAACATTTGTGAGGTATACTATTCTCGTCATTCAGGTAGAGTATAACTACAAGAGTATACTATTCTCGTCATTCAGGTAGAGTATAACTACAAGAGTATACTATTCTCGTCATTCAGGTAGAGTATAACTACAAGAGT
Source organism: Chionoecetes opilio (assembly GCA_016584305.1). Classification (NCBI taxonomy): domain Eukaryota; kingdom Metazoa; phylum Arthropoda; class Malacostraca; order Decapoda; family Majidae; genus Chionoecetes; species Chionoecetes opilio. The sequence continues at coordinate 271,096 of JACEEZ010015647.1, forward strand.
ATACTATTCTCGTCATTCAGGTAGAGTATAACTACAAGAAAGCCATATGAATCCTACTGCCATATCATATGTATATAATTATCTTCAAAAACTGTCTCTGCAAGATACGCTGCCAGACGTACGAACGATGGGTGACTAACAAGGGAGGGAGGGGGACCTAGGGATTAAAAACACATGGTGGTCGATAGAAAGTGTCGTACCTCAGGCATCAACACATTGTGGTACTTCAAAAATGTTTATTATATACTTGTGCATGTATTCGTCAATTGCATTTAGATGAATGTAAAATCAAGAAAGTTCTCTGTGTAGGATAAGTTGTATACTGTATTTCTAGGCCTTGATTATGATTACACTCTTAGAAAAGAAGGGTAGGAAAAGGGTAGAAAAAGGGTGTTTGTAGTGATGAAATACTGCTACCCTTTTTCTACTTTTACAAATATACCCTTTTGTAACCCTAAATATACCCTTTTCGAACCCCAAATATACCCTTTCTCAACCCTCTCGTCTAAAAAGGGTAGATAAAGGGTAGATGAAGGGTATAATCGGCAGCATCTACCCTCCAGCCTGGACATAGGGTATATAAAGGGTAGTGATGGTGCGATGTAACAATTCTACCCTTATTATACCCCTTATTTCTGAGAGTGTACTTGATTACTCGTACATATTGGTGGCGTGCTGGAAATCATTTTGACCAAGGCGTATTTTACCATGAATCTTTATCTTCGTTATCAAACACACATGCTAAAATGATATACTTATATTCATCAACCCAAACAGCAGCAGAAGAGGTTTCATTACAAAGCCCGCAGTAGTAGTGTATTTATCATAGCCGAGATGAAAATACTGATAACTGTGTAGCCTATAGAGTATAGACCTTCTCGAATGATCTCGTATTGGTGCATCATCTAATATTTCCATTCCCTTCCCTTCCTTGCTTGACTTGACCCATTTTACTCTCCCTCGTTTCATCCCACTTTCTACTTCCTCATTCCCCCAAACGTCTCGCCATCTCCTATCCCAATCGCAATTATTTCCCTCAAATTTCTCCGTGATCTCCGTCCTCGTCGTCCTCCTGCTCAACGTCTCATCCTTCATTAACATTCTCCTGCCTGTTCTCCTTTCACCTCCCTTCATCCCCTTCACCAATGTCATTCCTCTGTGCCTTTCCCAACAGTTACTGGCCTTGCCTTTGGAGGATACTTTTTCTGGTCTTTTATTGCCCCTCCCTCCTCCCATTTTCCCTTTTCCCCCCCCTCCTCCTCCTCCTCCTGCCCTTACTTCTGCTGTCTAGGACGAGGTACAGTGACTATAAGGCCAATATAGGACGAGGTACAGTGACTATAAATAAGGCCAATATAGGACGAGGTACAGTGACTATAAATAAGGCCAATATAGGACGAGGTACAGTGACTATAAGGCCAATATAGGACGAGGTACAGTGACTATAAATAAGGCCAATATAGGACGAGGTACAGTGACTATAAGGCCAATATAGGACGAGGTACAGTGACTATAAGGCCAATATAGGACGAGGTACAGTGACTATAAGGCCAATATAGGACGAGGTACAGTGACTATAAGGCCAATATAGGACGAGGTACAGTGAATATAGGGCCAATATAGGACGAGGTACAGTGACTATAAGGCCAATATAGGACGAGGTACAGTGACTATGAGGCCAATATAGGACGAGGTACAGTGACTATAAGGCCAATATAGGACGAGGTACAATGAATATAGGACGAGGTACAGTGACTATAAGGCCAATATAGGACGAGGTACAATGAATATAGGACGAGGTACAGTGACTATAAGGCCAATATAGGACGAGGTACAATGAATATAGGACGAGGTACAGTGACTATAAGGTCAATATAGGACGAGGTACAATGAATATAGGACGAGGTACAGTGACTATAAGGCCAATATAGGACGAGGTACAGTGACTAAGGCCAATATAGGACGAGGTACAGTGACTATAAGGTCATTATAGGACGAGGTACAGTGACTATAAGGCCAATATAGGACGAGGTACAGTGACTAAGGCCAATATAGGACGAGGTACAGTGAATATAGGGCCAATATAGGACGAGGTACAGTGACTATAAGGCCAATATAGGACGAGGTACAGTGACTATAAGGCCAATATAGGACGAGATACAGTGACTATAGGGCCAATATAGGACGAGGTACAGTGACTATAGGGCCAATATAGGACGAGGTACAGTGAATATCAGGCCAATCTAGGACAATATGCACAGTAAAGTCACGGCAGATTTTGTGCGTCATCTCTACTAGAGCTGTAAAATTCGAGAGTAGTTGTGTCTCAGAGGGGAAAAAGCTAATTATAGTATGCTCGTGATGACAGCGAAAGGGTTATCGGATACTTGTTGTTATAATTGTGGTTGTTGATCTTAATTACCTTTTTCTCATGATTTATATTATTATTATTATTATTATTATTATTATTATTATTATTATTATTATTATTATTATTATTATTATTTTGTAGGTATGTACTGTACACCAAACATGCCATACATAGTCGTATATATATATTTATTTTTTATTATAGGGGTGTTGCTGTCTGTTCTTCCTTTGTATTCCTCTTCCTCCTCGTCCTCCTCCTCCTCCTCCTCCTCCTCCTCCCCCAGCGAGAGCCAGACTCGTCTCTTCCTTTACCTACCTAATATCTTATCCTAGTGTTTCCTCTTTCCCTTCATCACCTTTCCCTCTCCTCTTCTCTCCCTCCAGTTTCATCCTCGCTGTCCTCATTGAATCCATCTGCCTCTCCCTGCCTAGCCTACAACCACGACAGATAAATTCCATAACTTAGGCGTCCTTGGAAAGAGAGAGAGAGAGAGAGAGAGAGGAGAGAGAGAGAGAGAGAGAGAGAGAGAGAGAGAGAGAGAGAGGAGGCGAGCGAGAGAGAGAGAGAGGAGAGAGAGGAGAGAGAGAGAGAGAGAGAGGAGAGTGGAGGAGAAGAGAGTTCAGATTCAATACTTTTTATTCACAATTGAAGTACAGTTGTGAAAAAGACTGTTTCATAAGAACAGTCTTATCTCAGTATACATAGGATGAGTTGGTTCAAAAAAAAAAAAAAAAAAAAAAAAAAAAAAAAAAAGGACATCGATTATGAGGGCAAGAGAGAGGAGAGAGAGAGAGGGCAGAGAGAGAGAGAGAGAGAGAGAGAGAGTCATCGTTTATCATTTCACTTAAAAATCTGTGCAGTCAAGTTGTTAATGTGGGTGGTTTAGGAGGGGGGGGGGGGCAGATGTAAGGAAAGGGAGAGGGAAGTGGTGGCTCTCATTAAAGCGGTGTTCTTACAATCAAGTGTACTCCAACACTCTCTCTCTCTCTCTCTCTCTCTCTCTCCTCTCTCTCTCTCATCTCTCTCCTCTCTCTCTCGTCTCTCTCTCCTCTCTCTCTCGTCTCTCTCTCTCTCTCTCTCTCTCTCTCTCTCTCTCCTCTCGCTTCTCTCTCTCTCTCTCTTCCTCCTCAGTCATTGATGGATCGTCGAGGGCTCGAGGGGAGAGGTCTTTTAGGAACAGACGTAGTGCTCATGAGGGACAAGTCTTGTGTGTGTTGTGTGTGTGTTGTGTGTGTGTGTGTGTGTGTGGTTGTGTGTGTGTGTGTGTGTTGTGTTGTGTGTGTGTGGTGTGATTCTGTTAACAACCACACACCACACACAACGTCACGCACGCACGCAACGCACGCACGCACGCACGCACTGCAACCCACCCCCCCACCCACCCACACACGCCACCCCACGCACCATCCATCCACCTACCCCCACCCCACCCCCCCACCACCACCCACCCCACCACCACCACCCACCCACGCCACCCACCCACCACCCACCCACCCACCACCACCCACCCCACCCACCCACCCACCCACCCACC